>CAAKHF010013169.1:27726-53260 GCA_901007745.1 Hippocampus kuda
CCCCCCCCCCCCGACCCCCTGCATTTCACATCTCCGTATAGGAAAACAAAAGTATTACAAGTTCCGTCGAAGGCGCCTTCCTCATTTTGTTCCTCTCGCGTTTCTATTTAAGTAAGTGTTATGCAATTTTAAGCGGCACGCCAACGGCCAGCTGGAGAGGAGTTGAACTTCTGTTGGTTGTCATTCCTCATTGCAATATTGATGGATGCGTTTTGTTTCAGTGTCGTTTCATTTCCCCTGGAACTTTGATTTGTTTTCTACCCGCGAGTACCGTTTTTGAGTTGCAAGTTTTTCCATCAAAGGGATGCTCGACATTCACAGCCAGTGGAGACAAATGTACATACGTTTTTGTATGTTTAGACAATTACAACGTGACTACTCAGGTTTGGAGCGACTTGTAATTATGACAATATAATTGTTTAAACGTCTCTCCAAAAGAAAAAAGAAAAGCTCCATTGATAACCGATTGGTTAGCATTGGGAAGATGCAGTGTTCAAGAGGCATGTGCTTTTTACCGTATTATCCAAACGATAAAAGACAAGTAGAAAGCAAACAAGACAATTGTAGTGTGCCATGGAAATCTGTACTGTATAATCTCCTTTTGAAGTGCATCACACCTTATTAATGGGGCACCGAAGCCTTTTGACTTGCCGGCCACGTTTACTCAACAGTACTATCTAGAAGAAAATCAGTTGTGAAATGCGCTCTTGTGTTTTTCTTGCTTTTTTTTTTTTTAAATCTCTTTCCCCTCCCCTCTGGGCAAACTTGGTCGAGTTGTCGTCCTTGATCCATTTGGTCCATTTGCAATAACCGTTGTCTCCGCATCAGTTGTCGACATTAAACTCTTCCTGAAATCTTGCTATGAAAACCAGGCCACTCTTCTGTCAGCTTGATTCTCCTCCGACCTCATGAAGATGAATTTTGAAAAACGAGACTTCTATTCAAGTCACTAAACGTTGGATGACCGCGTCCGCAATGAATTGGGCTGGTGCCACGCCGTCTTGTATTTGAACAGCAATTTTGGAAATGTGTGAGGAAGGAGCACATGAGCTCAAACCCACAAAGAGCAGAATTTTACTACGTTCGTCTTGTGGTTTATCCAAAATCGAATCAACCCTCTGTGAAACTCCACCACAGACCCGAATTGTCATGACCGGACAAAGTCCGTACAAAGTCAACCGGATTTTGCGGTTCTCGTAAAAGTGCTCTGCTTGTACTTACGTTTCCGGTCTTCCGAAGGCTCAAAGCATAATTCCAACGCCGTCTTCTAACACGAGCTGGCAAAACACGCCCTCGAATTGAGCTTTTGTTACCGCCAGAGACCATCTGGGTGACCACGGACGCTCTTTTTCTGAGCTGTACAAGAAGTCGCCTCGGTCCCGTTCCTTGGGATGAATGAATGTCGGAGCAGTTGGTCTGCAGATGGCCGCAGTCTTTGGTCACTAAAGGAAATACAATTCATGTATCGGAAATTCATGTCACGCTTTCCATCAAATGTCATCCGCTTGAAGCGGGGCCATTTCTCACCTCGTCAAGCAAATGTTCACAAACTCTTTGGCGCCCTGTGAGAATCCCTCCGGCTAAGATGGCATCGCTCTTCTTCCGATGTACACCAAGGCCGCTATCTCGATCGAAGTACAAAGTCGGCTCAAAGTTCCACGAGTGCCTTTCTTTAAAAAAGTATTGATGGGAAATCCAACTGTAGGGATCGATGCGGCCACTAGATGGCAGTAACTGACAATGCAATTTGATGGGAGTCATGCATGCACCTGCCTTAAACCAGCCAACATCGAAACCTACCAATAAACCAACATTAACTTCGTCCCTAAATTACACCCTGAGTCGTTTGGCACCATCGCTTGACTTTTTTCTTGTATTTAGGCGATTTGCCAAGCTTAGCATACCTATCCCTCTTCATTTGACATTGTTACCACGCAACTTGGAAAAAAGACAAAATTTTGAATCCGGTCCACATCTAAGTTAAAGATTACAAGTCTCGGATGAGCCAATGGAAAAGTACCATAACGAATGCACCCCCGCCGTCCCCCCCTCCAGCTCGACCACCCCTCATTACGCCTGAACCCGCCTCCCGGTGCAGTAATTGCTCTGTTTGGTTCACCCCCGTGTGCCGTCCTCACGGAAGGACACATTGACACTTTCCACGCACCGACAAAAGCTGTCGGCGCACCACTCGGGATACTTCGTCCCATGGCGCACCGAACGCGTTCCAGCAGAGCGCACCGCGCGGAGCGTCGCCGAGGTGGAAGATAGCAAATGACGCCCCCCGCCACCTCCAACACACACATCACGCACAGCGCACACACGCGCGCGCTTCCCCTGCTGCATGCGTCTGTGCTGGGGCACCTGACGAAGACTTTTGCCAAGCTCTCAGAGACCCCGTCGGATCATGCGTCTTCATGGACTTCCAGCAGGACTCTTCGAGCTCCTCTGAGCGGCTCCTGCACTTCTAAATAACTTTGCGTCCTGGGGGAGCTTTTGGAAGGGGCGGAGGCGGGCGCGCCAGGATGGGAGCTCGGATCAAGGCAGGCCGGCAGAAAGCGACGCTCCTGTGGATCATTGTGGGTAAGTCGACCACATCGCAGCAATGTCTCTTTCCGCCTGTGTGTCGTGACCACACAGAATAAGGGGGTCGTTAGAAGCGAAGCAACTTGAAAAGACGCGCACAACTTCCACTGCCACTCGCTCAAATGTCACGTTATGGGTTGACATCATTTGTGGTATCATTTTCTTCAACATGCAGGGCCGGGGTATCGGATCAGACTCGCGATCGGCATTGACTCCAGATCAAGTGACTTGAATCAAGTGCAGAAAAGTGTGATCGGGACATCCCTCCAAAATATTTGTTAACCGGGCTTCTTATCGACTGGCGAGAGACTGGAGACACGTTCTGAGGAACGGAGCTCTGCCATGTACAGAGGAGCTGTGTTTGGGTTGACATTTGGTGACCAGTAATGTGTCTCCACTGGTCACAGTAAATAGACTTTGGCGAGCGGAGCTCATTATCTCGAGCGGCACACACGCAACAGCAGCCCGCATACATCGGCTGTTCTGGAGCAAGAATGCCAATTACACAAGGTGGTGCGACTCCCGGTCTGCCCTTTGTAGCAAAGGCTCCGTTGGTCTTCGATGTCCCCCAAAGAGATTGCAATTTTGCATTTCATTACACAAAATGCCTGAAATCTTTTTTTTCCCCCGTTCCATTTCATCCTTCATCTTTTGAGATGAATCATATGGAAATGAGTTGAATAACAAAGGCCAAACTAACACTCTTTTTTTTCCATCCGTTTGAAGTCAAACATTTAAAGAAAAGACTATGAAAATGCTTTGAGAGTCATTTGAAGGGGAATAATCTTCTCAGTTGGATAGCGTCACTACGACGACTGAAACACGCTTAGAGTGGGTCAGGAGACATGATTTGGTGGGGCCGTGCATCGCAGAGGTGGTGACTTTCTTTCGTCTTGGCTGGGGCAAAGTTGAACGGAAAGTCCTGAAGTAATTTCAGTGGCTTGGTCACAGAAATCCAACCAAGCGTACAGTTAATTATTCATTTTTGATTTGCATATGTCCTTTTGTGCTTGTCTCTGTTTTCAGCCTTGAAGCATTCGTCCGAGCACAAAAAGTGCTACAACTTTTTTACAAAGACAATGTAATAGTGCTCACGGTCCTATATTCTCGATCCTCTGTGAAGAATGACAAATAATAGTGCTGTACTGATGAGCCGATGAGAAATCTCAATGAACCGTTTGCCTTATGTCTGCCTCATACTGCCCCCGGGCGGCCAAGGCTTATGTTCACACGTAATTGTCTGGAAGTCGGAAGCTCACCTCATGGTTGAGAGAGAGTTTTTGTTGGCGTGGAATCTTTCAGAAAGAAGCTAGATATAATATACAGGTACAGGTATATCGTGCATCATTGTAGTATCTTTCTCTCTTCTGCCCCAAAAATCTACTGTAGTCATGGGATGACAGACCGGCAGGTGGGGACGCCTGCTCTAAATTGTCCATAGCAGGAAATTTGAGTGAAGTTGTTTCTCTTGATATGCCCTGGAATTGCAATTGACTGGCAACAGATCCAGGTGGCACCCCGCCACTCGTCTAAAGTCAGCTTGGAGAGGCTCTGGCTTATTTGTTCAATGAAAAAATAAATGGATAGAAAACAAAACAAACAAAAAAGAAACCTATTCAAAATGTTTACAAAAAAAAGTACGTCACCTAAATATGTTGATTGCAATCAAGTGTTTCTGAGTATCTTCGTCTTTCAACATGACAGGAGGACAAATAATCCATCCCGTTCCATTTCACAAAAATCAAGAGTCTTCCCCAGGTTTGTCCGCGTGCGATCAATGTCATTTCTATCACCGCCAACAAATCTGAACGCTCTACCGCTCATATGAGCGACCAGCGGCAGTCCTAAACCATGCCTCACTTTCTCCTCCAGTAATCGCAGAGCTGCTCACCCTGGCCAGCCTTTCACTCCTCAGACTGCAAACCTGTCCAAGTTTAACCTCCTCTCACAGTGTCGCGATTATTAATGCTTCTCTTACACAGCCCCTGATCGCTTAGAAAACATGAGCCGTTGATAAATTCTCACTCGGAGTCACCCGTGGGGCAGGAAAACCTATGAAAATACCCTTCATGATGCCCCATCATCAACACGGAGGAGAATCGCCTCTGAGCAGTTTTGACGTTCACCCCCTGCCTCCTGTTCTCACGCCGTTAATCTGTTTTATGGTCGCTCGTGCGTGAATGACAACAATTTGTGGATAGGAGAGAGAGTGTGTATTTGTGCGTGTGTGCGTGTGTATATGTGATGAGCGCTGCTGCGTTTCATGGTCAAGTTTGAGCGGCTAATGAGCAGCGTGTTGATGCGCTGCCGTTTAGCGTGGCATGGGAGCGTGCATGTGTGGGTCTCCCTTTGTGTGGAGATTGCAGCCGGCGGCCGTCGTGGAATCGTCGCACATTAGAAATGAGCGAATGCGACAAAATATGTTTTCACGCGTGCTGCTCATACACACATCTGTCAGCGCATTCAGACAAAAGAGACAATTTAGTCTTCAGCACCACTTCGTAACACAGATTGCATCCAGTATGTAAGTACAGGTAGTATACAAAAAGAAAAAGTCTACACACCCCTGTTCAAATGCTAAGATTTTTGTCAGGTTCCAATTAACAAAACCTTTTTTTTTTTTCACCATGAGGTATAACCTCTCGTGCAAAATTGAATTTCGGGGGGAAAAAATAAACAACAGAGCTAATGTGGTTACACAAGTTACACGACTTTTCAGACTTGAGACTGACGACTTGTACTTTGCGACTCCAAACACTATTGTGGGGACGCTATACTTCAATGTTAACTACAAATTGTATGGATTTTTTTCTACACACACATTTACGCTCCTTTTGCATGAGAAAACCTCTTTGTTAGTTGGCAGCTGGTGTCAAAATTGCTCATTGATATTTTTCTTTGCCTTGGTGGGAACTAAGCCTTGCCAGTCAGCTGCGGCACGCGTCATCAACAATGGCCAAAGCATGTGATGGGAACTGCCTTGTCGAACACGGGAGGGAAATTTGACACTCCATTGCTGCAGGTGTGCATGGGAGCAGCTATTAAATATATATATATATATATATATATATATATATATATATATATATATATATATATATATATATATATATATATATATATATATATATATATATATAATATATATAATATATAACTGGACAAGTGACGTGAGCATGCTTGAGTTGACGCTTGCGTCTTTAGGACGGAGGCGTCCTTTCGCCGCGCGTCACGTTTCACAGCGCCGCCTTGGATTCAGCAGCCGTAGCGTCACGCTCATTTCGAATTCTGAAGAGAGAGGCTGGATTAATCTGGCTCTCAACATGTTCCCTTCCTCTGCTGTTTCCTTAGCAGGATTTTCAATTCAATTCCACTTCCCAGCATTGAAAGAATGCCAATGTTATTACTGGGCCTAATCACAAAAATCATCATGCCATCTTGAAACAACAACGCTCGCTGTCTCGCTCTCCATTTGGGGGATGGTGGGGGGGTTTGTTCCCCGTGCACTGTCAAACGTGTTGTCGCCATCGAGAAGCGATACGATGAACCAATGTTGACCTTGTCTCGCTTTACTTACAAATTGACACGGTTTAGTCTATTTGTGACCCGCCATTGATAGGCGAACCGTCGAGGTCAGTTTGTCATTCACAGACAAAGTGTCCCACGGAGGGAACAAAATGAATTTTGTTCCCTCGTTTTTTTTTTTTTTTTAAGCAAAATGCTGTAAGCATCCCTGAAGCCTACGTAGTGTCCAAGCCCAGATCTGGCAGCAGGCTACTTCCCATCGGTTGCTTAGCAACTAGCACTAATTACGGGAAAGCTTGAAAATGCCACTCGCAAAAAAGATTTACTTGGGCAAGCACTCTTGAAAGCAACCAACAGTGTAGATCCAAGCAATTAAAAAGTCGACTCTTCATAATATGCGCCCTTTCAAAGTGTGAAACTAATCATGCGAAAAGACGGTTCGTAGCGTTGCTGGGAACAAAAACAAGCACAGCGGGGACATGAGCTCTTTAACGCACATGATTGGCCACTTAGTAAATCCTCCACCACGGGGGCTGAGATAACGAGCGATACGGTTTGGAGGGCTGTGAGGCATTGCGGCGGCATTTTGGCGGCAGCTAACTCACTCACTTGCATCCCCAAACTGGAATCTCTCTTATCCCGGCACTTGACTTGACTTCTTCATGTGGCGGCCAAAACAACCACAAAGGTTGTGACTGTCAAGTTGCAGAGTCCACAACGAAATCCGCCTTGTATTTTGCACGGCCGCGACCTGAACTTCACTAAAAGTGAAAATGAGACAAATGGATCTCGGTATTTCCGGGCAGTCTGGATGCACTGTGGCACCACGCTGCCTCTCACAGGTCAGTCTGAATACTGCGGCAGTCGTCTGGTTGGTGTGGCAAACTCGCGATTGTTTATGGAGACGTTTTTTCGCATCGTGTCTTGTATTGGTCATCTCAAGTATGCGACAAACATGAGTAACAACGTAAAATCATTTTAAAAATAAAATCTGCCCTTTAGCATTTTTGGATGTCTCTGCACAGGGACATCGCCCGCTTCCGGTCCTATTGTCATCCCCACAAATTGCTTGCCATTACCTTGGAGTGCCGATAGCGCTGCTCACTTTAATGACCACCCGGTGATGGATGGGATCACCCTGACGCAAACACACACACAAAAGACACACCTGATAATTGTCAACATGCACTGTAGGCGTTTGTTTTGGTGTGAGCAGGTCAGAGCTCGCCAAGCTGCATCACTGAAGTGTGCGCTCAATGGGGCTGTCAATGTGAAATATTAAAGGTGATAAAAGGCACGTACACAAAAATTTAGCAAAGAATCCCTGAATTTCATGTCAGGACTATTCCTACTTTTCCTTCCACATTTTAAAAGCATCCATGTCAAGGTTCACTGAAGACTCTAAATGGTCTGCCTCTTGCCCAAAGTCAGCTGGGATAGGCTCCAGCTCACCTGCAAGCGTAATCATTTGAAGCGCTATCGAACAAATTCTGTCATATGAAACATTCCTGTGGTTATGTGCTTTTTTTCCTGTAAAAAAAGCAAAGTAACTGGAGAGTATTAGATTGTCAAAAATTTTTTTTTAAATAAAAGTGTTTTCACTCACGGGGGCAGCACTTCATCACCATTCATTCTGTGGGGCCAATTGTTTGCTCTGACGATCCGGGGCGGAGCTCAGGTGTTGCGACTAAGCAAGCGGCTGACTGACAACAAATCATCTCCACAAAATCTCCCCTGCCTCCACAGATCAGAGCATGTTTGTGACCTTTTATGACTTGATCTTAACGTGAGACATCCGTTCGGGTTCCAGCTATCCCAGCGGCCTGAAGCCTCTTGACAGTGTGTTTGCCTTCTCTAGTAGTGTAGCACCACTGCAGTCAACGTCAGTGTTATTTTTAGCCATTGCTATAATACTTGAATTATGTAATCTACACAACAACAAAAAAAAAAGAAAAACCAACGTTATGACTGGATTGTACACATTTCTGCGCTTCTTTTAGTCAAGCGGTTTCCGTTCCATGTCACAGGCTGTTTGTGTCTAATCATCTTAACCCGGCTGACGCTGACTTATTCATGCATGCATGCATCATCACATTTGCAGTGTGTTTTGGTACCCCTGATGCCAGAGCCACACTGTTTGTTTGTTTTTTTTCTCCTGCCCTCGGCATAAAATAGCCCCAACTAGGTCATAAATGGCTTTTGCAACCTCACTCGGTCACGGCGTATATTTTTGCCAGTGTAAAAATAGACACCTGAATATGCCAGGGTTCATTCACAAGCTGCCTTTCCAGCAGCTCCTATATTTTGTTGTTCTACTTCTTCCTTTCATAACTTTGCTGCTGTGAATTTGGAATTTCTCTATTGCGAGACTAATAAAGGTTTTCTTCTTCTTCTTCAACTTTCACGTCTTACCACACAGCTTGTCGTCAAAATGAAACGATAAAACAAGCTTGTACATAACGTGACACCCGTGTGTGTTCGCACTCCTGTTAAATGTTGGTGAGCGATGAGGAACACGATACAAATGTCAAAGCTCCATCCGACAAAAGTCAAAGCGGCCGTGCCTTTAGGGTTTGACATGTCAGTGTTTCGGGCATTGTGAGACTCGCTTGAAAGTGGCTCTGGAACTCGACAAGGCGCATCCCCCAAGTCAATGTTGGTTGGCAATGTCGATGAGCTGAATTGAGAAGACACCTTTTCAGAAATATGCAAACAAAAGATTGACTTGGTTGTTCATTTTTGCGAACGGGTTGGCAGACTTATTTGTACACAAGCCATGAAAGTCACAATGGGGATCGTAGAAAAATTTGTATGGTACTGTTACAGTTCGGGAAATAAAAAAAGCACCTGCCTTGGTTCCTTCAACACAGCACACGTCATCTCGTGTCCTTTGAGATGACAACAGACAAAGTTTCTCTCTTTGTGTTTGCGATCTGGCGGTTGCAGCCACGCGTTCGTTCCACTGAAATCATAGCAAAGCAAATCTTGCATGTAGCGATAGCGCATGCTTCTTTTGTGGGCGAAATGGGCAGACAGAAAGCTACCGAGTCTTTTTGTACTCAAGTCTCCTCCCTATCTGAGGTGGTGAGCGCAACACAGGCGGCCCGCGTGACAAACAATCTGCAAACAGCCGTTTGCGAGGCCAGATACTGCAGCTAATTAGCCGCTTAGCCGCTGCCCATTAAAACAGCATGACCAAAGGCACTTTGGACAGGGTCGATACCGGCAATCCGCACAGTGCGACCGAGCTTTCGTTGCCAGGGTTTCTTCTTCCTAAAATTGAAATCGATGACCACCAAATTTGTAATCATTTGTATTTTTTGTGCTTTTTCTATAAACGGCCAAAGACTACACGACACGCTGCCAAAGCCCTGGCTGATGGCAAAATGTGTAAGTGATACTTGACATAAGATAAGAAAACCTTTTTTAGTCTCGCAATGGAGAAATTCCCATTTCACAGCAGCAAAGTTATGAAAGGAAGAAGTAGAACATCTGTCGTAAGCAATTTTAGGAACGAAGTTTAGCCTGGGTTGCCATGGAGAGTCCCATCTGCAAGCACAAGTCTACTTTTGGGGACCTCAACTCAGAAGCGAACTGTTTCGGGTGCATTTTTTTGTAACTATTGATGCCAAAAAATTATTTTCAGAGTGGGTGTCACAATTCACGGCTCTGTCATTTTCCCCTCCGCAAATAGAAATCTGGAGGGGAACTGCCCCAACAAACTTGCTTGTGAAGGTGTCACTTGCTTGCAAAAAAAAAATTTTAAATGTGAGTAACAATATTAAACTTGGCATATGCTCTCTAATGAGATTTTTAGTTTAGTGTCTATTGTTTTCTCAGTATGTGTTGCGCGTGACTCACACAACAAAGCTTGAACAAGCAGATGAAGCCAATATTGGGGCTTACGGGGCAATTCCAACCCTCCGATGTGGAAGCTCAAACAGAAAGCTCCAGGCTATTATTCAAATCTAGTGCCGCTTCTTTCTTTTTTTTTTGCCATGGCTTTTTCCACCAAAGCTCGCTAGGCCGAGGCAAAGCTTACTTGACGGGTTTAATCGTCTCACTCGGGAGGGGAAAAAAAAAACAGCGTGTGAAGCTCCATGCCAATTCCAAGTTAAGGAGATACAGATGAGGAGTTCCATTCGGGGAGGACAAAGCGTGACCAGCAGGCTTCCATTCTTTCATCCAGCCCGCCGAGCACTTTTTACTTTTTCATTTTTCATTCGTATTATGATCTATACATCAAAATAATATTGAGGATAAAGGGGTAGGCCAACAGACGTTTTTTTTAAAACCTACCCCAGGATATTTATTGCTGCTAATTATCTTTATCAGCTTGTGGTCAAATAAAGTCATGAATCAGTTTTCACGAGTCCTGGAATATTTGTTGTTAATCGAACAGTTGTTTTTTTTTTTTGTCTTGATATATCTGAGGGCATTTCATAAAGACCACAAAATAAAAAAAATTGACGAGTTTTTCAGCGAATTGATGAACTGCGTGTGGGGCGCAGGACAGTTTTGAGGCCTAACAGGAAAAAACTGGTCATTTTTACATTTCTTTGGAGAAAATCAGACTTCGATCCCACTTTCCACTTAACAATGTCAACAAATTCAGAGAGGTTATTATGAAGTCTGCCTGCCTCCTGGGTCTCCGCTGTCTTATTAGATGTCAGCGAAGGTATGCACAACATGTGCATGTCAGAGCATGTGATTGACAGCTGCGGGGTTCCAAGTGAAACAGAAGGACAGCACATCTCTCCCTCGCCTTGTCCTCTCCTCTAATTTGTCAGACGTATGCACAGCTCGTCTCATGGAAACGGGAAACCACGCCTCGCTCGCTCGGCTCATTTGACTGCAGTCAACCTTCTGACCCGACTTAAGTTGACTTTGGTCCCGTCACATGATTAGTAGCCTACGCTTAGGATGCTTTTGGGTGGGGGGGGTTCCCCCTACCAGAAAGCGTCTATACTCCTTTTCGGCCAGAGAATTGTTGAAAGCCGGCGGCCATTGGTATTGAATTGTGTTTCATGTTTTTTTGAATGGTGAATGGACAATTTGTACTGATCCACTGCAGTATGTTTGCGTCTTCATCCAAAGCAAAAAAAATGACAAAATAAGTTGGTGAGTCGAGTGAACAGCTGGTTGGGGGTGTGTAGCATCATCGCACTGAGAGGTTGGTGACTCAGCTGTGAAGTTTATTTCTTCATATTAAACAAAACCATAATGCTCCCCCGGAATACAATCAAATGTAGCTAAACACGCCTGAATGGCCCGCGGAACGCGAGAGGCAATTAGTTTGTTCTTTCGCTTAGAACTCACTCGAGGTACATTTAAATTCAAGTCGATTTTATTTGCTGCAAATACTCAATTTACCAGTTTGAGAAAATCATCATCCTTGCTGCTCATTGGCCATGAGGTCCTTCAGAACACATTTAGGATTTTTTTTTGTTTTGTCAGACGATCAAAGTCAAGGGGCGGAGCTTGGGCTTTGCATCAACCAAAGGCTGCTCACAGTTGCTGACCTCATGTAAAAAAGAAAAAGCAACAATCTAGTGACTTTTTTGGTAGTGCTGAAGACTTGTGAAGACATTGACGGCCCCCCCTCCCCCCGAGCCCGAGATGTCCACCTGACCGTGTCCGGACTGCAAATGAATGGCGCATGCTCAAAGGCAGCATTGTCTGGTTCCACCACACCGAGCGCTCATAAAGGCTGGATTGTGTTTTCTGTTATGGAAGCAGCACTTCATCAAAACGCCGTCAAATTACTTTGTCAATTAGTGCAGTGGATCTTTGCACTTGGCGCAAAAATAATGTCATTACCTCTGCTCCATGTCGACAACTTTGCCCATTGTTCACGCACGGATCGCCGATCAGAAGCCGACGGCCGGTGCTAATCTTTGCTGTTTACCTTCACACTTTGACATCATAGCACGTCCATTTACATTCAACAGTGGGGTGGAAATTCTGAATAGTTCACTCACTGACACATTTTTGGAACTAGACAGCTGACAAAAGATTTCGGAGACTCAACTATTTGTCGACAAGCAGTTAAAAAAAAGTCAATCATCCATAACACGTCCCCTTTCGGTGCTCTGTCAGAGCACTGTTTCAATTCGTGTTCAATGGGCGGCCAATGTGAATATTTTCCCATTATGCAAAATGGATGTCTAGAGGGATGATTCAGAACAGGAACCAAATCTTTTTTCTTTATGAAACACTCAACAGAGTGGACCAAGTTTATCCAGGAAATGCCTGTGTGGGTTTTAAGCGATGCACAAACCTGCGCAAGTGTACAAAGTCAAACGTGTGGCGAGAAGCACACATTTGCATTCTCGTCTACTGAATCTGTTGAAAAGTCAAAGTAGTGGGCGTTGTGCAGCGATACTGAATAATAACAGCAGAGGCGGACGACGACGAGTTAGATGAAAAGCTAGAAATGGAGATTTCCTTCTGGATGAATCATCACTTGTAAAAATGACGTCGGCGAAAGAGAAAATAGCAGCGGTTTATTTGTGCACGTATACTTGGCAGCTCGTTTATTCTTATCGTGGAAAAAAATAGATCCGATGAGTTGAAATTTTCGCACTAGAAGACCCATGACCGCCAGTGGATGCCATGATTTGTATGAATGACCCGCATGACGAGAGTTCCCCTTAATTCTTTGATTTTCTACCAACAGTGACTCAGTGTGTGTGGGCACTGGGCTGCGGACCCCATTATGAATACGCCATCGAGGAGTTCTGCTTGGCCAAATTCAGACTGGACATGCAAGAGCTGGACCAGGAACACTGGTGCAGCTGGGAGGACACCGTCGAGTGAGTTCTGCAAACGCAACATTTACATGTCGACAAACAAAGGCGTCACGCTCAATATTTGCATGGGGCTCATTCATTCATTTGCAGAAAGTTTAACCTTTTTAGTTGAAAATGACTTACTTTAACCTCCAGGATCCCACACCATACCCTTGGCAACGGCAGAACTAAATGTTTTTTTTTTCCCCCTCTTGGGTCCCATTTTAAATCCGACTCCGTTGCTGGCAGGCTCATGCGAGCTCACGCTAAGCTAGTCAGTCCCCTTGGATCAAGCTGTCCGTCAGTTTGAAACGTGAGCATCACACGCGTCACTGAGTTCGTTTAGTCGGGCAGCCGTTGTGTGTATTGTAAAAAGATATCAGGGCCACGGGCCATCATCACCATCTCATTTTAGGAGCACAAAAACAGAGCAATGAGTACAAACATGAAAAAGAATCAGAGATCAGGACGCAAACAAATCTCAAATATGGGCACAAGGCGGCAGAGAAGGTCAAGTGGACTTATCAGGACGGTCGATCGAAACTCGAGGGAAATCTGACGCGTACGTGTATGCGTACATGTGTTTAAATTAAAGGCAGGCAACTCCCTTATCTCTCTTCTCTACTTTCCATCCTCAGGGGGCACCGATAACATTGAGAAATCCAGGGATTAAAGGCTCATTTCACCTCAAATGCGACACAGGATTTAGTACACCCTGCACCTCAGTGTCATCACAGATGGAATGAAACGTTAAATGTCACTCATGTTGCGCTGTCCTCACTATGTGCGGCTCGACAGCCAGCGAACCAGTAAAGAAAACCGCGTAGGCAAGGCTCACTTTTCTTGCTTTTCTAAAGTTCTCTTGCCCCAACAAGACGCAAAAAGGGATGCGCGAGTATGTTGTGGTAAAAAATCGAAAGCGTATCAAGGCTCAAGTGTTTGGCGTACACTCCCGGCGTCAATGAGCAGTTCTGAACCAACTGGTCTTATACAACAGAAATACGTCAAAGATCTACTATTCACAACAGATGCGCTTACGTTACTGAAAGGTGGAACGATCCACAAAAACGGAGGATTTACTTTCACATGTTTTTCCCATACAGTTTGCACTATGAAATAGATGATAATATCGAACTTATGTTCAAATATCAACTTACTCACAACTTTTCAATTAACACATTAAACTCACGAACTATGAATGTCTCTTCCCAGGAAGACAGGACACATTGGTTTTGAAGACTAATGGACTGTGGTTTGTTCTTTAATTGTAAATATTTCGTGAGGCACAAATTGATGAA
Organism: Hippocampus kuda; assembly: GCA_901007745.1. Taxonomy (NCBI): domain Eukaryota; kingdom Metazoa; phylum Chordata; class Actinopteri; order Syngnathiformes; family Syngnathidae; genus Hippocampus; species Hippocampus kuda. Next base: position 41,927 of record CAAKHF010013169.1, read on the forward strand.
CACCACATTATACATACAACAGCGTCAAGCTATTAACTTTTGACAGTTCTACAGATTTGTACCTCTTGAGCATCCCGCGGCAATTTCTAGATTTCTTTCCCAAAAAGTCCAAAACAAGTCAGTGTACCTGTATCGAGCCTCAATTACTGTACTGTGCCTATTTGGTCATATCATCTTAATTTTTAATAACACCTTCTATTTTTCCTTTACATTCCTCCTCTACATCTATTCTGGGACTCTGGTAGCATACATAATTCACAGCATGCGCGCATTCCCGCAGCGCAGCCACATTCCCTTCCACTGCTCGAGTGTCACACATCGCGCAAGGCTTCTTTTGTTTCACGTTGAAAGAGAATTGAATTAAGAGCTGACATCTTGACTGACAAAGTCAAAATGCTTTGTCCTTCCCCGTCTTCCTCTCGAGACACACCGCAATTCTCCTCTCGTTGAGAAGTTGACTTTAATGACGACGACCCACCGATCCGCGTTGTGGAAAGGTGGAACGTGTGTGACAGACATGCGAACAGCTCCATTAAAAAATTGGTTTGAATTACTCCTTTTGAGTGTTTCTCTCGGGTGTTACTCGAGCCGCCGCCGGGATTAGCGAAAGTGATTTTTTAGTTGCCGACCAGCCCGCTACACCATCGAGACACCGTACAATTTTCATGTACAACACATTCAGCGACGTTTCGGAATTTGAGGAAGAGGATTTTTACACGCATGAGCCAACACAAGCGGGCCTTGTCAAATCCGACTTGATTGAGATATTATCGTAGAGAAATAATACATACCTTTGGGTATTTTATATTATCTGATTTAAAAAGTTTTTTAAAAATGATATAGAAATGACATTATAATTGAGCCCTCGGAAATCCAACCTTAGTTTAATTTTGAAATGATATCTGGAGTTTTGTTTGGTTTGCGTCAGTCTGGTCTGCCTGTGGGATTCGTGAGCCTCTGTTGCGTCGTTGTCAAGTTCGGACGAATTTGGCGGTGGTCGTGTGATGACGTCTGCACGACGACGGCCTTTGTCGCTTGCCGAAGAGCTTCTGATCACACGCTTGACATAATCCGGTATTATTAATATGCTTTCTCTTCGCCAAGGTGAGCGACCCGAGGCTCTGTATCGTCGTCTCATTCCGCTTCCTTGCGCGTGTTAGCCAAATTGATGCGTGATTACTTCGAATGAAATCACAATTTCAGATGAACATGAAATATGAGCTACATTCAACAAGTATGAGATTTCATCCAAAAAGAAAGGCTTCCGATTCTGACAGTCACATGTAAGCACAGAAGACATGGAAGACATTCCATGAAATTATCCGTCTGGGGGCTACTAGTTCCACTTGATGATTAATCCAAATTACAGCTGTATTTGCTCCCCCCGGTCTTGTCTCCGTTTTGTTGTTTTTTTTTTTAAATACCCCAGGCTCCTGGTATAAAAATAGCTCAGTATCTTCTTCCAACATTTTTTTTTTTCATTGTTTGAGGCTGTTTAGTTCAGTCATCCGTTCAAGCCTGTCAGCTATCTGTAATCATTTCCCAAAGTCTTTTGTGTTTGAGCTCACACTGGATTGGGGACAAAAGTGAGGCCCAGGCAAAATTGTGCACTCAGTAATATGGAAAGCAGCTAAAAAAAAAAAAAAAGATTCTGTGACATGCTCCCATTAAGCGTCTCATTAGATATCAAGTTGGAAATGGATTATTGGTGCTTTTTACGGCTCCGGCGACCTGATAGCATCAAGTAATGTGGAGATTTTCACGCTGTTATGAGAATTTAGTAGGTGCTGGATGAAGATACGGATGGAAGCTTTTATGTGATGACGTGCTGAGCAAAAACCACGGAACTTGTTTTTTTTTCTCCCATTATCATGAGCTGAAGTCAGGCTCCACAATGCAGAGGATGATGTAATAGGCCTCTCCTCATTTGTTTTGGTTTGATTTGGAGTTCCATCATCCTTCCGCTCACGTACTACGATTAAGTTTCAGTTGCTCAGTCCGACGCTTCAGTGGTCGTCTTCCTTCAAGGGAGACTTGAAATGAGAAATGAAGCCGCCGTCTGGAGCGGTTGGCCACCAAAGCAAGCGACAACTTGTCATAACCGACAGCTTCGGTGAGAACAACAATGTGGCAATTGACCGTCACGCCTGATATGAACCTTTGAACCTCCAATTGTTATTGCAGATCGTAATTCACAAAGCTATTATTAGTCTGCTGTTGGCAGCTTGGAAAGTAGCACATTCGATGCGGTCAAGAGAATCCATTTGAATTCAATAAAAAAAATCCAATTAAAAAATAAAATACAGGTAGTTCCTCAAATTTGACCAAATTACAAATAAAGCAATGACCCTTCCAATAGGTAAAGTGTTTGTTTATAGAATTGTATTAGCGGCCATTTCCTCAATATTCCTCATCGGCGCAGAGTGCAAGCGAAGGGAAGGGCTTAAAGGCGCTAAGGAACAATGCTGACGTCCGGCCCAGCGCCGCCTGCCAGTCTCTTCCCGTCCGTCCGTCCGTACGTGTGAGTGGTGGAATGTCAACACGTCGGGCATGGGCGATTTTCTTCCCTCCTCCGCCGAGACAATTCAATTAAGCCCGTCAGGTCGTCCAGAAAATGAATGAGCCGTTCCGGATTCCCGGGGCTCCAGTGAATTGCCGCCAATTAGGGTGTCCACAATAGCAATTTGCAGGACGTCTGAAAATATCCGCCTGCCCCTGGCAACCTTTACCAACAACCAAAAGACGGCGCAACCACAACACAGCTCCGCATATGGGTCAGTCTTGCCACGGGTTGCTTTTCAGAACAACATGAAATGTTCTTCAAGCAATTTATTTTCACTCCGGGTTCAAATGTATTTTCAAAGTTAGCATAAAACAAAGATAATTACACCGTTGTGCATTTAAAACAATCGCATAGCTTTGATAAGGACATGGTACGGTAAATACACCATGAGCACCAAAAGTATCGAAAGCAAGGTCGAACTTGGATTTCAGCGTACAGTTTTGTCTTTACCATCATCGCTTCTTTTTTTTTTTTTCTTTTGGTCAAGTTTGGTTCAAGGGATTAATTAAAAATGAAAGACTGACCTCAATACGACAGTCACGGCTTTTTGTGCGAGGACAAGAACATCACTTGGGTGCCGACTGCACAAACAGGAAATGAGGGAAAACTGCACAGGGGGCTCCGAGAGCTCCGCTGGGGTAAGGCCCAAATGTGATGCGTAAACCACATTTGGGACACTTTTGAGATGAACTCAAAAGGTTACCAATTTTTGACACATGAACCGACTAAGTATGAGCGATACCACACATGACCAAGAGGAGAAGTCATGGAGGAAGCTAGGCTAACTGCTATCTTATCGTTCCCTTTCAGTTATATCAAGGAAAATCGTCCAGCCAATTATCGGTATGTGTGTACTCTGCTTAAGCAAACATATCAGCAATTACCATGAACTTTATTACAATAATATCGCGAACCTTACGTTTTCGGTGCTTGCCGTATTGTAATCACTACAATGGCAAACCTGTACAAGTTTAACATGTACGATTGTCAACCATTAGCCGATCAGAGAGGGAAAATCCTTCTTTGCACATCCCAGACACCACAAGATAATAGCTCAGCAAAGTATTTCAGAAACAATCGATAATCAGGCATTGCTGACTTTGATTGAAAGGGGGGGGAAAAAAATGCTCAAATTTGACCAGATTATCGTTATGTGTGTACTGCACTTTTCCAAGCCAATCTCTTATCAGCCACAAAACTTCACCTCACGTGATACAGCAAATCCAAACTGGTTTAAAACGTACAAGTGTTGGCACCGACTGTTTTCCGAGCAGATCGGAAAAAAAAAAAATCACTCTGAACTCACCACAGAGTAAACGCTCAAGATTAATCTTTTGGAGACATGCGGCAATTGGTCCTTTGCTAACTTTCATCAGAAGGCAGAAAACATTGAAGACATTTTTCTTTAAATCAGCATCAAAAATACGTTCCGGGACACATAAAGCCGCCGCTGATTAAAATGTGCTGTTGATCAGTGTGACTGCTTTTTAGTGCACACAAAGCCAAATACTTACAACTGATGGAGCTTTTTGAAATAATTGACGCTGCCGTAGTCGAAGAATATTTGACCCTTGGCAATTCATGAATCTCATGTCCTAAGATGCATCATAAATCTGTCCCATCAAATGTAACCATCAGCTGGCATTGGGATAGATTGAACTGCCTTTTTTTATGTAGTTGTTTCTTCAGTTTACAAGCTGCTCGCTTATGAGTCTGCGACCTGCTGAAACAATAACGCTGCTCCACCATTTTGGCAGCGAGGAGGGGGCCACATTTCTCCGCCCACCTCCTTCAAAGAGCGGACTCTTGCCTAGTGTGGCTGAGATCGACTTTGCCATTGATTTCTTATCGTCAAGGACGGCAAGTAACAGTCGATGAGGAAGGACACAAAACGCGACTCACACAGAGCTCGCCTTCGGCAGCAGAAGCAATCGCCATTGATTTCATTTATGCGACATTCGTCTGCTCTTGGTGGTTGAATTGACTTGAACTCCGATGAATTGAATTTGACTGCCAGAATTTGTGCATTTTTTTGCGCAGTTAAATACAAACACTTACTAAATGAGTTTCATCAGGTCAATATGAAAAAAAAAAAAATCATGACTCAGCATGAATAACGTTGTGACTGACGCATGTCAACATGTCACCACCGTTCCAGACTGTACGGCGAGCTGACCAACTGCACCTACCTGGTGGCGCTCAAGATGGACTGCTTCTGGCCCAACCTGCTGGTGGACGACTTCTTCATCCGCGTGCACAAGACCTACTTCCACAATTGCTCGCTGTCGGGACGTCTGCTCAGGGACCCCCCCAACCGCATCCTGGGCCCCTTCATCGCCATGCCCATTCTGGTCACCCTGCTCGTGACTGCGCTGGTGGTGTGGAGGAGCAAGCGCAGCGAGGGCATCGTGTAAGCGCAGCCATCCGTCGAGGATCCCGTTTCTTCGAGGGGGTACCTTGGACGTGGAAAAAAAAAAACAACTGATGTGAATGATGGACAAGAATCGAGCAGCTATTTATATGACCTTGACCGCACTTGTACAGCAGACAGTAAAGCCAGGGTGAGGCAGCGCTGGACTTTGCAGATGGGTTTTTGCTAATCTATATTGAATCCTCAAGTCTCCAAAGTCATCACTTGTCACGGGAGCCCCAAAACGTCATCTCTGTGCCACCGTGGACGTTGCATCATCAAAGAGAGCAAGCCGTCGTCAACAATTTAGATTGGTGGATCATTTGTAAAAAATAACACCCACACGCGCGGATTTACCAGTAGTATAGATGTGTGAAAAAAAATATATATGGCGGTGACCAAATTGCGACAGGGCTCAAGACAAGCAAAAAAATCTCCTGGCACACTACCAAACGAAAATGTAAAAACGTACACTGGAATCAAATCAAGAAAATTCCTCAACTGGGCCTGCTTAGTTCAACACAGAACTGACACATTCACGGGTTGTAGAGTAGATGTCGCTGGCATTGATGGATTTACAGTGGAACCTTGGTTTTCAGGGTTAATCTGTTCCGAAAAGTCTGATTGAAGCAAAAAAATCTGGAGCAATATTTCTGATCGGAACACTGTCATGTAAATCCAATTAATGCACTTTAGACACCCCAAAATATTTGAGAAAAATACGTTATTGTATTTTATTTTTTATTATTGTCATTATGATTATTTTTATTTATTTATTTTTTACAAATACTTTCAAAATGCTTCCGATGAATAATTTAGAGGTGTTCACTACGGACCATTTTTCAACAGTACCAAAAGTGAGCGCGTGTATGCAAATTGGGACCAAAATTTCAGCAAAAAAATGTTGAAAACCAAACCATACGAAAACTGAGGTTTCATTGTGTATGAGGAAATGCAAAGATAGCACGGACATTCGCTTCTAAAAGCACCGCCTCTTTAATTAATTTGTCAGAGTCACTGTTCTGGGTTTTAAGCTTTGACTCATCTATGGATTTAGCGGGGGGGTACAAACATACTGATAATCTGGCCAAGTGAATAAAATGTGAGTTTTCATCGCCAATCTGCTTGGAAAATTGTCAACCTGTTGAATATTTCAGATTGCTAATCAAGAAATTTGGTACAATAAAAATGACGAGGAGTTTTGCCACTGCTAAACACCCAGACAAGCTAGCATTTCGCATTTCTCTAATTTCTTCTTCTACTATACTAGTCTGGATGTCCTGTGGCACCACGCTACCTCACACAGGTCTGTCTTGGTGCTACAACGTGCATTCAGTTTGGCGGAGTAGATTCGTTGTTGTCAGTGGAGATATGGTTGTGTGTGGTGCGCTTTAGCTAGGTCGCATTTTCAAAATGGGCTAAAATGTTAAAACTCACATTTGTGTCCCCCACTCTAGATTTGTTTTCCCCCCAGATATTTTTGTCAAACTATAGAAATACACACACAAACCCAATTTCAAAATATTCTGCCGTGATCTCTGTTTGTACTACTTGGAGAGTCATCATCCCCCAAAATGCTAAATGTCCAATTGAATGACACGTATTGTATTGCTTGACGAATTCAAAGAGGAAAGCACAATCAAACCACCAAAAGAATTCAAGCTTGAGATCAAGTTGCCCAACGCGCAGCTCTGCTAACAGCTGCCAATGCCGAAAGCGAAGCTTTTGTATCGCAGACCTGAGCTTTGTATTGATTTATGATCTGCCAGCGTGGTGTGCGAACGCTTTCCTCATTGATATTTTTGAATGCTCTCTTTCCTCTTCAGGGAGCTTGAGCTATAACCTGCCTGTCAGGAAAAACAAACAAACTAATAAACACAAACACACCCACTCCTCCCCAACATGCTCCTATTTTGTACTTTTTGCCAAAACAGAAGGCGGCATTTGCAACAGAAAGAGTGTCTCGAAATGATTGAAATGTACCATCTGAACAGAAAGGGAAACGTGAATAAAGTGTCTTATTGTGTGTCAGGACTGGACGTTTTGTGTACCTGAAAGAAAACAAAATAATGTTGGGTGTTTTCAATCGACTGCACTGATCACCCGTCTCCCCCCCCCCCAAAAAAAATCATAGGTTGCAATAAACTGTTCTATGACAACTGCACACAACAACAAAAAAAGTATTTTTGGGTTCCCATTAAAAAGTGGATTAGGAATGATACCGCCCACTAAAAAAAAAAAAAAATGTTGCATTAACCATCCGTCTAGGATACTTTTTTCTGATTACCAGTTATGATTCAGTCTGTTATGTGTAAATTATTTACGCACAAAAGAAAAACAAAGAAAATAATGAGGAGAGCTGCAAAGTGGATGTTTTTCAAAGCGTTTGCCGTTGCGTCACCGTGTGATCGTTGACCTCGTAAGAGAAGTGTTTTCTGTAAAAATGCCGCGGATGGCACTTGATGCGAGCGTGGGCACCCGCGTTCTCTTTGGCTGGTTTGTTTGGCAGGGATGAGAAGCCAAATGTCACAAAGGCCCAGGCTTGCGCAATGCCGAGTTTGTGTTTGGCCCCACGTGTCCCGTGTTTTTGTTTTTTTTCCTTCATACATCATTTCGCTGACAATCGACAGTCGCTCTCGGCGTTGGCGTCAAGTCAGAGATCAAGCTTGCGATGGTTACCGAGGTCTTCCGGTGTTACGTAGCCAGGTTCCTTCTAACCATAGAGAGCGGATCACCATGACAACCTCAGTAAGGTTCAAATGGTTCGCAGCAGTTTAACGTCCCAACACGAGCCAAGAGCCTGCCTGCACTGACCAATGACATCATTGCTTTAGGGATGGGGGGGGGGGCTGCCCTTGTGTACAAATATAGCACAACACTACCTGTTGTAATGTGGTGTTACTGAAGAGACGGGACGCCGTCCACCGAAGCGTTGATCTCTGAGGAAGGAGACGACCGATAGCCGAGCCCGAGCAAGTTGCCGCCCGTCCCGTAAAAACACGGAATCGTCCTTTAATTGGAAATCAAACGTTGCATCCTGTATTGAACCAATACGGCACGCGGTTTGTCCCGTGTTTTCCCCATAGTCTGTCACACACAAACGTGATCACTGAAATTAATAATCATCAACAGGAAATATTAAAAAAGTTCGCAATGTGGTATCGGGACCCACGAGCGAGGCCTACGTCTGGTGCCTTCTCCTGCACGCAGGAAGCCCAGCAGCGCCTGTGCGCTGCTGCTGCCTGATTGTTTTGCACTTTTCCCCAATTCTTTTCATTTGGCTTCACACAAATGTTTAATTTTGTTGTCGTTATCTTTATTATAATAAAGTGTCCCCAGACAGGCTTTTTTTCAGCTGTTACAGCCCTCGACAGTATATGAGCGTAATTCAGTCGGCTCAAGTTCAGCCTATTCAGACGTGAACACGTATAGGGTTTCATTTTTATTCCTTCCTCTTCAAGTAAAGTTGTCCCCAGTTGTTACAGTGACAGCACTTTCGAGGCTATTTAATTTAAGCATTGTCCTCTTTCAGTAAAAGTGCCCCCCAGGCAGGCTCTGTTCACGCACGGATGTTCATGGCAGCGCCACAAACCGAAGCTGCGCAACAGTCAGCACAGCGGGAGGACCGTTACCGCGACAGAATGGATGAGGAAAGTTGGGCAGAATCCACCGCAGTGCAGCTAGCTTGCGAAAGGAAAGAGAGGGTCCAGGCAGTTCGGATTTACCGCAACGAGGGAAGTGTTGAAAAGCCCGGGGTCTAACTTCAGCCGCGGTTTGCCACTGGATCCTGGTAAAAATAAACCATTTCAACTAAAAAGAAACTTTTCAGACACAAGTGGCAGCCAAAAGGCACCGGTGTACTCTCCTTTTCATTGGGAATTTCTCAGCATACAAGCTTTTTTTTTTTTTTTTTAATGTTAAAATCATGAGAATCAAGATTATTTTGAGCAATACAAAAGCAAAGAAAGAAAAACAACAAGTGTGGCGGTGACTGAGCAGGCCTTCTTGTCTTCTTACAAGCTGATACTCTAAATGCCGGAAATTAAGTTGAGAAAGTTCTTGAAATTAAGGCTGAAAGTATACACTCCTTTCATCTCGGGATTTTCATTACCACTTTTTTTTTTCCAGACCGATACCAGTATTCACTAAGATTGATACACGAGCAGGCTACTTTTGATTCATCAAACACAACACAGACAACATTGATAACGTATACATGAAATAAAGACAAAGGCCTTTCTTTCTTTCTTTCTGACACACGTGACGATTGCCAGATGTGTCAAACTGCTGCTGTGTAGCGCCAACTACTGGTGAGGAGGACTTAATGCCAGATTTTTTTTTTTTTTTTTTTGTGGTTGTACGGATCGTTGAATGGTATCGGCAGCTTTCACGAGTACCCAATGCATTGAAATGGTACCAGTATTCAGCCATCCCTACTTCCGTCACATATTGATTACTTCACCTTAAATCCACTGTGGTTCTCGATAAAAGCAAATTCATAAAAACTAAATCCGTCCAAATAGCGGTGGACCAAACTCTATACCTGCCACTATATAAGGAGTGGTGGAAGACGTGAGAGCAGACATGGTTTCCCTACCCTCTATCCCCACCGGACATCATAATGTCATTCACAGATGTTAGCAGTTTATGTGGATGTTATTTTCTGTGTGTGTGTGTGTGTGTGTGTGTGTTTGTCTGTTCTCCTCCCATTCCCAGGCATCCCTCGTGAATTTCTGTCTTATTTGAAATTTCCCCAGCGTAACTTGGGCTAAATGAGGTCTGAACGAGAACCTGGCCAGATAACAACAACAACAACGAGGACAAAAAGTAGATGAAGTGCTTTTCTGGCGACTCGCCGTCAAATTGGTGAGGTAGTGTGCAGATGATCTGTCATCTCAAGTGTTTTCGTCACACCGGTGTCGCACGCTTGCACTTGGAGGCGCTCACGGTGAATTGTCTCGTGAGATTGTTGACAGAACAGCCATGCCAAACGTCACTCTGTTAATTACCAAGCCCGCGCTAAGCGCCACTCGGAAAGTTGAAAAGAAAAAAAAATTGCCCAAGACAACATTTTCCATGGTTGACACAAAAAAATGGGTGCGACTATCGCCATAAAATATTTCTTATAAGTCCGCATTGACAAGTTGACAGAGGCAGCGTTCTGACTCTTAGCAACCTGCCACATTATTATTTTTGATTCACCAATTCAAAGAGACGGTTTACCAGCCATCCCTTGGAAACACAAAAACAAGTGCGACTCCGGGCCAGATGACACAACTAATGCAAAGCCTGGTGCCATTAATGTCATGTAATGTAAAGGGGGAGATTGTCTATCCGCAAGGGCCCGATTCCCAAGTAAATTAATAGCTTCTTTTGCTGTGCAACTCAAAAAAAAGAGGCAAACGTCTGAGGAATTGGAGCTGAGAGAAATGCTTCTGCTTTGACCAACATGAGAAGCAGGAAAAGGACAACGGCACATCAAGAAAATGGCTGTCAGGGGCTGATTGAAAGGGTGACACGCACTCTAATTAAAGTACTGTAATTGTTTTGTGACCATGACAAATAGGTGTGGGGCTAAGGGCATCTGCAATTTGAGCCCTGTATCTAAAAAGGCCCCCGCAAAGCAGGCATGAATTGTATTTTCCCTCATGGAGGCAGCACTTCATCACCAAGACGCTGCGTAATGTTCTTCTGTTTTGCTGTTGCACACCCCTTGCTTGTTTCACAAGCAAATTGAAGCATCCATCTCCAATGCATTAGTCTGAAATTTGCTGCGGTTTGTGCCGCGATGGTGCGCATCAGTGATAATCACTTGAGTTGTGGTCATTTAGCCAAACAGCCTCACACGACGCAACGAGTGATGGGTCTGTGAGTTTGTGATGAAGTTGCTCCGACTTGATGTCTTTTGTGTTTGCAGGCCGCCAAGCTAATGCGGCCGCACAATGAGAAGCCGCCCACGGCCGCAGCGCCGGCGTGGGCGGCCTTTCAAGCACAACAAAGCAAATGGAGAGCCACTTGCTCTTCAACTTACAAATGTGTACATACTGGACACGGACATGTGTGAGTGAGCCAGCGGACCACCCCACCCGACCCCCCAGCACATTGGAAACCCAATAACAAGTAAAAATGAAATAAGAACCAACTACAGTATGATAGCAAATCCCCAACTATTAGAACCAGACAAGTTCAGATCCATTTAAAAATATAAAAATAAAATCATTCAAGCAAATAAGTGCTAGCGAAGGTGAAGCTACCCATTTTCTCCAGGAGATGGCAGCACGGAGCCAATTTGTTGCAGTGAGTACACACACACACACACACACACACACACACACACACACACACAACACACACATATAAA
>CAAKHF010013169.1:61722-79886 GCA_901007745.1 Hippocampus kuda
GAAAGTGTCACGCACAGGATTTTTCAGAGAGAAGCCAGCAGTGATGTGTGTGTTTATTTATCTAAAAAAAAAAAAAAAAAAACAGCTCCACTTGTCTATTCATTAGCTTGAAGAAACTCTGCAGTCTCTTAAAAACTTTTCGGCTATGCTCCAATCACGCAAGGCAGTTATCACTCCTATTCCCTAATTATCAGCGATTTCCCATCATGGGGGGGGAGGGAAAATAAACAAAAGCCTTCGGGGATGAACTGCTTCTCTAACAACTGCTGCGTGTTGAAAAGGAAGCAAAGCAAGCGCAGCCCGGTGATGACAGAAACACGGTGAAGGCCAGAATGACGCGGTGCAAAATTAATTAAAAAAAGTCAGGCAGTCAATGCTGGCACAATCCCACAGCTCACCGCTCATGAGTTGGGGAAGATAATTCAAATCGGAGGCAACTCCGTGCAATGGGGGCTCACGCTCAAATGATTTGAAGTGTTTTCATTTGTTGTGACTGCAGAGGACCGCAACAGAAAAGTAAAAGAGGCTTTTTACCTGCGACTGCCGAGTCAGCAAAACAATCCGAGCAAAAACAAAATTCACTATTTTTTTTGAAAAGACTCTTTTCTTTCTTCCCACACACACGTTCTCCTTTTGGAACACGGCTTGCGGTTTTTCAGCCAAATGGCGGCACATAGGTTTCACAGAATGAATGCCAGAAGGTGCGTTCGAAAGGCGCACTTTTGACCAACTTGCATCCGCGTAAAATACGCTCTCTGAGATCCATGTGATTCCTGGACCATTAAATGTTGTCCACCTTTGCCGTTTACCCGTAAAAGCAAAAAAGGCTCAAAAGTGAAGGAAAAAAGTCAAACATAGAATTGTAAATATTTCCCGAGGTGCCATTTAGTGCTGATTAGACTTGCAAATTGTTGAGCTTGCCTTCCACCCAGCAGGCACCAAGTTAGATGAGAGTGCGGGGAAAAGAGCTTTTGGAGGGGGGAAAAAAATAAATAAATAAAGCACACCATCTGTGGCCGCTCCCTGCCTACGTCTCCAGATAACGCGGTTGCTTTGCTCGCAAGCTAACGACCAACGCATAACACCCCCTGCAAAGGCATGCGAAAACTACAGTCCAGAAGAAGTCAGTCACACTGCAGGCGCATCAGAAATTGGTACTTTCAATTTTTATTCGACCCACCCCCAACACGCAGTGAAAGAATAGATGCCAGAATAAAGACAAGGCACGGCAGGAAGTGTGCCCAGCTCAAGGTTTTGAATCTCAAGTGGCACCGATTTGCGAATCCGTTATGCTGAATGTCCCTGTGGTGAATGGCTGAAGAATTTTTGGTTGAAAACATTTGAGTTTGAGGAAACTTTTACATTTTTGGAATGAGAAAAATGTTAGCCTGCAAGGTGTTCATTTTTAGAAGACGTTAACATCGGAATGATGTGAATCAGCTGAATGATGTGGTAGGAGATGCATGTCAAAATGCGACTAATCAAGGAATATGACTTAAGGCAACTCAATAATTGTGAATATCAATCAAGGACATTTCTGGGGAATGAAATGGCACCGACCCACCTTATCTCTCAAATGATGTTCTGCCGCGTCAATGTTCAACGGGTCATCAAAATTCAACAAGTCCTACGGGAGATGAGACGTGATATCAGAAGAAAAAAAGAAAAGGGAATCATCCTCATGATAAGAGCGCCAACAGTATGTATGTTGTGAGTGAGCATCACAGGAAGTAGGTGTCGTCATCTCTCAGGGCGGGCACAATTGGCGAGTGGAGTCAATTTCAATGAAAAACTCTTCAGTTTCGCAGTCTTCCAGGGCTTGCTGCCAAAAGCGCCAAATCTCATTTTGTTTCCTTGTTTGTATTTCACAAGCGTCTCAAGACGTCCCCCCCCCCCCCCCCCCCCCCCCCCCACCGCCGCCACCATAATGGGAAAAATTATTTCCCCCCCATGTCAGTTGTGATAGCCGGCTCCATTGCGGCTGCCGAGCGAGACAAGCAACGACTCTTTTGGAACTCAATTACAGCTTGACTAATTATCACCGGCGTGACCTACATACCGATCAACATTTTTAAAACGTTAACCGTGTGGATCAACGTGCCCGCGGGATGAACCCGCGGCGCAATCGGCAAATTGGAATCATCAACTAACATCCAAGTGACTTTGAGGAGACAAATATGAGCGCACCTTTTGATCCCGGCAAGACCTTTGAAATCATCCTCATTAGCGTGCGCCGCTTTGCATGTGGATGAGGCGCTTTGCACAAAATTGGAACAACTTGCATGTCGTCCGCTTGAATTCGCTCGTATCAGAATGTAACCGTTCAACAAGCCTGATCAATCACTTCCAAAAGTATTGGAACAATAAAACCATTTCCACCATTGATGAAAAAAAGAATTATGTGAAATTATAGTTCGGGTTGAAAAATCATAACTTACGGTGAATAACGAGTTCAATCCCCAGACCACGTCCTATAGAAAAAAAAATAAATTCCATTATATTTATGAATATCTCCAAAGTCTTGGAATCATCAGGAGTGGCTCAAAATACCATCTTGCAGTTTACCTTCAAGGTTCTGGTGGGGGCCCACCCTGTGCCGTCGATAGAATGTTCCCGCAATAGGCTGAAGTCAAAGAAACAAGGCTCGACTGATTATTGAGGACAACACATTTCAAATGCCGCTTAATTGATTGGAGCAATTCAAGAAAGCCCCAACGGTGAATTCATATCACGCCTTGATGATGCTTCTTTCTGGTCTTCTTCCCATAGCATGTCAAATTCATGCGGTGCAAATAAAATCCCACAGTCATGAGTGCAGTGTTGGAATTTCATACCTCAGGCAGATCTCCCCATTCTCGGTGATATTTGGATGCCATATTCTGGTCAGACATCGCACTTTTGGAGGCTGGAGACCAAAAAAAAAAAAAAAAACGCATTTGCCGCATATTTTCAAAGTGACTCTTAATTTGCTCCTCATCCTGGCGCAATATTTGGCTCAAGTCCTCAAAAGCGCGTGGAGAAAACGGTCTCCTTTTCTTCCTTGTATCTCTCAAATGCTACTTTGGAATTTTTTTATTCTTTTTTTTCCACTCTGTTGTTTGGGTGTAATTGTGAATCGTGCGGTACTACTGCGGCCATCTCATTTTCCCTCACGGGATGAAAAACGGATCTCGATGAGGCCGTGTTTATCGAGCTCGACCCACCCAACTGATTGGAAGCAAAGAAAGCAAACCTGGAATGCGATTGCGGCCGAGCACGGACAAACACAGAAGCTCGCGGGTGAGATGACTTCATTACAATTCGAGCCACTCACCACCATGTTGTAGGCTTCGGGCACGTTGATTTCAAACTGAAACCTGCCACTTTGGTAGTAACCTTCATCTGGAAGGAAGGAGGAGGGACAAATCACGGCATCGGAAATAGACAGCAGTGAGACACACGCACGCGTTTGGGGCGCAAGTCTGCCTTTACCCGTCTCTACCTAATGACTAAACAATCCGCGGCAAAAATGGACAGAATGTGACTTTTCAAGGGACGCCAACTATTCAAATGAACAAGATTTTTTTTGGCATGGTGACAGGAAGCAGCACAAAGTGACTGGCTATTTGTATTCACTATTTGGCCGACTTCTTGCAATTACGTTCACTTCAGTTTTATACGCACGTGAGGCGGATGGACGAACCCCACGTCAACCGTGCACCAATGTGAAACTCCAACGGGCTTTTTTTTTTTTAAACATATAAGGAAACACAATAAAAGCAGCTATCAAAAGTTCTATTTAATTATGTTTGTGTTTATTGTGCCGCTGATAATATGGCCATTCTGTCGTTTGAAATCCGTGAGACACATACAGCGACAAAGCATGATGGGACGAAAACCGGCAACATCAAAAGTGAAGCGTTTCAAATTTTTTCAAACAGGTTCAAAAAAGAAAGAAACTAGACACGAGAGTTTGGCTGGACTAATTGCTGCATTCAGAGCTCATAAATAAATCATTTGTGTCTGCAGCACACTGACTGAAGCAACGCGCGAGGACTTGCGCTTCAACTCACACAAATATTTCAAAACATAACCGAACTCAGGTGTGACATATTCTAAGACAGGCAAGAACCGGAATCACTTTATGCCAGCGACTGACAGTTTAATTCCCTTTAGGTAACACTACATGTATTTTGGTGTTCACGAGGAGAAAGCTCATTTGAATGGCTTGGTCAAAATAATATATATAATAAAAAGACTGTTGCTGCGCCCTTGTGGTCACTGATGCACACCTCGTGGAAATAGACAGATGAGGTTTGTGTTTAAAGAGGCTCAACTTCATTACACGTAACTGGCATGGGGGAGAAAAATGACCAAGCACGCTGACTCGTGCAGTCTGGTCACAGCTGCGAAGCACCGTTGACTCAGACAGTCAACGAGCACATTCATTTCGATATTCACAAGAGCCGTTTCATCAAGACATCCTCGTTCATTAAGTCGCGACTGCATCTTTTCCCCGGTGTGCAGTTTGTGGCCGTGCGGTTTCAACAGCATATGGTTGAATGAGAGCAAAGGGGCAAAGCTTCATTGTAATTATCAAGAAATAATACCGGGGTGTGCAAGGCCTTCGTTTTGAATAGCCGAGCTAGTTTTCCTCTTGGAAACTTGGGCTCCTTATCGGATTCACTTAAGAAAAATAACTGCAAAAAAACAGCAGCCCTTATAATGTGCTGATCTTTGCTCTTCGGCAAAGATTTTGCTTACAGAGGCTTTTGTGAAACGAAGCTGGAGGTGCACCGACGATCGGTGCGACAGGGAGACCAATGACTCATCGAGAGGCCACATGCGCACACGGCGTGCCAGCACCAATTTGGGGGAAACCTTATTGTGTCGCTTGCTCATGACCCATTTTGCAGTGAGAAAATATCGACATCCTTGACGGGCACATCGTTTGGACTTTTTTTTTTTCATACTTTTGAACAGCTGACAGGTGCGTGTCTGCAACATGACTTGGGCACCGGAATTGGGCTGACATCCAACTTTTTGGGGAGCTCTTCAATTTTTGCTTGTGCATATCAGGGCTGATGACTGTGATCAGTTGTCGAAAAAGAATAATTTGTTGTAAGATTGATGGGCAGTCGAAAACATCGCAATAGTGGCAAGAACACGCAAAGGAGAGCGTGAACCGGGTGATGCTGTGAGCACACCATCACATTCAGTTCGTTTGACCTCGAGCACGCTGCAGCTGGGAAACCTGCTGAGAGAGCACGGCCAACCCGTCCGCAGAGGCTAAACAAACTTCGTCGGAACACTTGACAACATAAGTGCATGGCCTTAAAAAAAAACAATCACACGCGCACACACACACACAATGGCCCGCTGAGCCGAGCTGTTGGCGGAAAGCGGGTCATTGGAGGACAGCGAACGAGTGGACGTCCCCCTTGCCGCCCTGCCGACCGCTGCCACGAATGGAGCAGTTCACAATAAACAACATTGGCCAAGTGGTCAAAACAAATTTGACTTGTAAATTCACCAATGTGTTTTTTTTTGGGGGGGGGGGGCATTAACAAGACCCAAAAATGAATTTATCCGTGACCAGCAGGAATGAGGGCGCTGAATGTTATTGGCTTACCAGGAGACACTGCTAGCAGAAAATGGTGTAGCTTGTTTTCATCGGGGAAATTGGCTTTGCATGTACCTGGAATAAGACAGAAACAAATGCTGTTTTGGACGTGAAGGAAATGTTGAAATGTCATCTTTTGCAAACAGACTGAAGATTAAACGAGTAAATGTGAACGCGTCCCTTTTGAAAAGGCAACTTACGTTTCAAACCAGCTACACACCACCCCCTGCTGTTTAGGGACATTCACTACACAAATACAAGCTGGGACAGGAGCAATTTTGGCACTTGAAATATTCACATGAACGCCCATTCACTAAATAAAAATGGAAAAAAAAACACGACAACAGTTAGCTTGAAACTAGAGAGCATGTCTCATTTCCCTTCAGCATCCGATATTGGAGTTGCCAAACCAAAAACAGAAGTGACTCCTGAGTGGAACCATACAAACTGCTCTTCTCACCAATAATCCTCCATTTGCACAAGTCACGTCACATTTTTAGGGCAAGTGGCTACATTTCAAACATCCTGATCGTTTTGACCCATTGAAGTTTGGCCTTCACAAGCAATTGGGGAATATTTAAAGCTGAAATTTGTCAGCCAATTGGAATTTAAAAAAAAAAAAAAAAAAAACTAAACTCTGCGGAACCCTTCCTCAAATTTTCACATTTCTTTCGTGCCTTATACTCGGGTTGACGTGGCCATTCCAACCAGACTCAGCATTTGTCATTATGCGGCTTTGATGGTTGGGGAGTTATTTAAGTGCAATTTGGGTGTCTTACAGATTGTCGTGTGTTGCTTGAATATAAACCCAGCCGTATCAGATAAGCGTCGCTTGAAACGTACACGAAAATAGCCAGATCGGATTACAGGTTATTAAATCTGACACTTGGACCTGCGGTGGCAATCGAGCCCTAAAGAAACATGAATGAAGCTCTACTCAAGACTGACATCTTGAGGGGGAAAAGAAATGATGAAGCGTCTTGAAGACATAGAAGACATGTGACTGACATGAAGGCACGACAATGGCGAAAATCACATCATAACTTACTAGGAAGATTGGCTTCAAGTTCGGCAACTTCTGCAGGGAGACAACAGTCAAGAGTCAGTGCAGTAGAAATTGGGTTGACGACAAGTGCACGTGAATGTGTTTGGACTGGAAAAGGCAAACCTTTGGTAAGGAGACGGTCTCGAATGGAGACCCTGTGAGTGGCGTCGGAGACCCCGCCGGCCCGGCCCGTCTGTCCACCGTCATTCCTCTTCAGCTTGCTGGACAGCGTGAGCATGGCTCCTGCAGCCCTGCTGTGCTCTGCCCCGCCCCCGCACGTTGCTCCGCGACTCAAACTTCCTGTCACAGTGTCAATGACACACACAACATCATCGGTTTGTATCCTTTGAATCAGGGTGTCTAACCCTTGGTCCTATAGTCCTACTGTCTTGTGTCCTATGGGTTGTGATGTGTTATTTTTGTTATTTTGACTTCAAAATGGCGCCGCGTGAGTGGCTGCCTTTCCAGCAGCTCCTATATTTTGTTTTTCTACTTCTTCCTTTCATAACTTTGCTGCTGTGAAATGGGAATTTCTCCATTGCGAGACTAATAAAGGTTTATCTTATATTATCTTATTGAGTACAGCTATGAGTTCACCGCCGTGTCATCATAAAAAATTAATCGGTATTCCGATACACGACCGGGTTACGTCTGCGTCGGATTAATGAAATCTTCCACGTAGATTTCCCAGGTCCATTAAATCAATTTCGAGCTTGAGTCTTTCTCTGTCCAAAGACTTTCTACTGACACTTTGCAGTATTTTAACTAGGTTGATGTTATCAGTAGTTTATAAATAGGCGATGTGGTTTACTGTTTTGTCACTAAATCAAATATAACTAATAGCTATGTCGTTACCACAACTAGCGGAGATGACTTCGGCAGCCCATAATCGTGTCTCGCTGGATAATGGCTCATCAAATAAAAGCAGACAGCGCGAGCACGAAAACATGTACTTGAATTCGTCCCAAGGCAAGTTTTGAAGTGATGTTCAAAACTATCCAGATCGCCGAATTAGCTTGTGTGTTATCCGGACGTTGTTTACCTGTAATCTGGGAGCTAGCGGTCCGTGCTACACCATAATCGGACGCCCTCTGTTCGCCGAAACTCCCCTCGGTGATTAATTAAGGCACTGACGACTGTAAATGAAGATAGAATGTGATTTTGGGAAAGCCGGGGGTTGGAATGAACTGAGGGGAGCCTCAGCTGTCAGAACTTCTCTCCGGTATCATGCGGAGCGGAAGTGCGAAGACGTCCGTACAACATCTGTGTCCGGGTGGAAAAGGCAGCGGAACGCGTTATTCTCGTTGCGCTCCCCGATCAAATTAACTCCATAACAGCAACTTTATTAATTCAGATCCATTTTTGTCTCCCGTCTTGTTTGATCACACAGGCCAACATTTCAATATCTGAATAATCATTGCAATCCTAACCGCCAGTGTAGCATCCCTGCGGGAAACAAAATTAAACAATATTTAAATACAAATCCCTCATTCCCTGGTTGTAAACTGCATTTTGATTTTGAAAAAAAAAAAAAAATAGCATCCCTAAATTGTTTTTGTGTTCAACCCATTTTGGGAGGCTTACATTGCATGTTTGCTTTTGTCAAAATCCAAAATTATTGCATTCGTTTGCACGTTAGCTTTTATGTAAAGCTTTTAGTGCATTACTGTATGTATTAGCTTTAACTTCTTTGGAACATTTTGTGCTGACTCCGCTTTGCTTTAATGATACTCAAGACTGTGTTAGCTTTAGGGGTGGGGGAGCTTTCGTTTTTGGGGGGAATAAAGCTTTGTGAGTTATCCAGTATCAGAACATCTTTTAAGATTTCTGCATTACAGTGTGTTAGCTAACTGAATTACTCAATGGGATGAGCGAAATACTCTGCATTTTAGTTTTGTGCATTGGAATGCTTTTGACTCCGCATTACTCCGGTCTACATTAGCTTCAGTGAAAATGTTTAATCACTCACATGAGACAATTTAAAGTTTTCATCATTACTTTATTTGAAGTCCATCCCAACCTTACGCACATTATTTAGCAGTACATATGAGCAGAAACTGCATACAGGATAGTAATCATAGGAAATGGGGGACAGAAAAGATTTGGGAGGGGGCGGAGGGTTCTACTTCTGGTTGGGCATCAGATCATCAATGGCCTCCTCCTTCTCCAAATTCTTCTCCATGTCCACCAGCAGCTTGACGCCGTCCACCACCATCTGCACAAGCTCCACTTCGGAGAATCCCAGTCTGTCCGCGTTGGAGATGTCAAACACTCCATCCACGGCATCGGTGTCCACGCCACCTGATTGACAAACCAGGTCGAGTACTCATGGAAGCGCAAGAATTGGACCAAAGCTAGGTCAGTTTGCTGTTTGTACCAGTTCCGCGTTTTTGGAGACGCAGCCTCTTGAGAATCTCCTCAAAATCGGCGTGCTTGGCCAGGTTTGGCAGCTTTACGTGTACGCCGGCACGCAGGCCGGTGCCCAGGTTGGAGGGGCAGGTCAGGATATAGCCCAGATGTTCGTTCCACATGAAGACGCGGCCTTTCTCCTTGAATCTGGCTTCGATCTGCAAGTGGTGAGATTATTTCAATCCATTACATTGGCTCTGATCTCCCACAGGTGATGAGATTTCTTCTGCCATGTGGTGAAATTTCTGACCATTTAAAATAAGGGTTCCCTGCCTTTTTTGAGTCCAGGGAATCTCAAACAAGCAGATTTAAAAAGTTGCCTATTTTTGAGGAAATTATCACAAAGCTACAGGTTTTTTTTCCACAAAATTGAAAACAAAGCTGTAGTTCGTAGGATAACTGGGAGTTAAAAAGTGGGCGATTTTTAAGAATTCATCTGCCTGACTAAAGTGTTGCACTTTAATGCGTATCTTTTCCAGTTTGGGAGCCACTGGTTAGGAAAACCTTTCGACAGACCTCTGCCAGTCCAGTGCAGAAGCGGGTGAACACTTCCTTTATGTTGCCTCCTTTCTGCATTGAGATGACGCGCAGATGGTCCTCCTCGTTCACCCACACCAGGAAGGTCTTGCTCTCGTTGTGCCTTTGGAACGCAGGTGGCAAAATGACTTGGAAGTACAGATATTTCATTGAACTCATCGGAGAAGTACATTTCAAAAAAAATCTCAATTCCTATACTTCCCTCTCCTGCATGATCCTTCTGAAGTCGTATGGGTATTGAGAATCAATAGGCGCTTCCTCACCAGATGCCTCTGCCGTCAGGCCAGTCGCGGGCCATCCTGGAGGCCAGCAGCAGAGGGGACACGGGTTTGTCAAACAGGAAGTGGTCGTCGATCAGCTGCTGCTGCTCCTCCTCCGACATGTTCTTCAAGGCGTAGTATGTGCCAGTAAGGTCTCCGGTCAGAGAGCCCAGAGCTAAAAGGCAGAGAAAGAAATACGTTTGTGGGCAAATCACAATGGTGACTTCAGACCAGTGTGTCCCCCCCCCCCCGCTCAAAGCATTTTCCTTTACCTTCGATGGAGAGCTTCTCCAAAGCGCGCCTTTCTCCTCTGGTGCAGTGTGGCGGCAGGCAGAAGCCGCGGATGCTGCGGCCTGTTCGGACACGGGAGCTAAGAACATAGTTGGGGTCCAGGTCGTCGCCGCCCTAAACGAGGGGGGGGGGGAGAAAGGGCTACTTTGGATTCTTTCTAAGTTGCAAATCATCAGTGTTATCATTGGTTTTCATTTTCAACAGGCAGTCGAAAAAAATCCATCCATCCATTTCCTATACAGTGTCCTGTTCGGGTCTTGAGGAATACCGAAAAACCACACCACCACAACCGGGAAAATCAAAACCATAAAGCCAAAAAAAGTGACTGATCAGTTTCACTTGCCGGTTGAAAATGGAATGAAAAAACCCCCACCAAAGACGAAATGTAAATCGCCAGACGCTTACCACCAGATTCCCTGGATTGAGGTCAGTCTTGTGCGTGTCTGTGGCCTTGTATCCGCCGTGTCTATCCTCAATCACGAGGTCAAAAAGCTCTTTGTAGACCTCGTAGGACTCCTCGTCTCCCGCCACGCAGCCCACGGTCATGATGTAGGGGTGGCCTGCCCACATTAACACCGCGTGGCACCCGAGAGTCATCAAAAGAACCGCGTGGCAACACGGGTCGAAGTGAGGCGCGCTGTTACCGTACCAGGATTGTCCACGCCGGTCTGAATGACGCCGTCGATGGTGAAGCCGCTGCGAGTGGACCTCTCCTTCATCGTGGCGTACATGTCCTGAGTCAGGAACTTGGCCATGTGGTTCTTATGCTGACTGAGATCCGGGAACTCGTCCGTGGCCGTCAGCCCCCTCTGCTTGCGATTGGCCATCCCTTCACAGCTAAAACAGATTGCCAGCAACACATAAGCGTCCGAGACCAGATGTGTCTGTCCGTTTTGGGAGTTTGGCTAACCTTCCTAGGCAACAGCACTTCTTTCCATCAACTCCCGAGTCGCACGAATACTTCACTGAAGTGAGCACATTTATCGTGCCCCTTCCTAAAAGTGGCAAAACTCTCTTTACAGTACGAGGGAAACCCAACGTGGACATGATACCGGAGCGCAACAAAACTGAAAAGGTGCCGAGAGTCAATTTAGTGTTACATCATGACAAAACCACAAAACACATTTGCTGAAGGATCAATTGTAGCACCAAATCATTTCATTTTAGCAGTGAATCTCAACAACATGCATTTACCGTTAACACACCAAATGAACCATTGCATTAGCAGTAAAGCAAGTAAGTCACACACTTTTGAACCAAATCCTAAAAACAAAAAAATAAACAAGCACACAAATCCATTCAAGGAACCATGTTAGCACCAAATAAGAACATTAGCAGATGTGACAGGTTTTCTACAAGCAACACAGAAATTGAACCGGAAAAAGTCTCCTGGATGGACAAAACCAAAAGTCACTATGGGGCAGCCAAAATGTCAAATTCAAAGTAAAATGCACCTAATTATAAAACCAAAACAAAAATTGGTGGGCTTTGCACCTATCGTGCAATGTTAAGTTGGGCTTCAAGGCCAAATGACACTTGCTATAGTCACTCCCATAATATGCATCACGGCCTTTTGGAACCAAAGTGATGAAGTCACAAAGCAAAGTTTTGTATTATTTTTTTATGATGTCACAACCTTTTCCCCACAAAATAGAAAATGTCTTGGCCAGCTAATTCCGTAAAAATAATGAGAATCAGCTTTCATACTACTGATTTGTGTTCCAGTCAAGAATGTACTTGAACATTTTAAAGGTGAACATGAATGACCTCAACAGGAAGCATTTCGCGTTTTCTTTTACACGTTCTGAATGTGTATGTCATGTCATTTTATTAATTTGTGTGAAAAATAATCACATGCCATGCGATAAACATCATTTTTGACCATTTTTGTCAGTTTGAGATGATTGTGTTTTCACGATTTTTAACAACTGAAGAGTCACCAGAATGCTTTATTCCATCAGGCGATATGGAAATTATGAAATACGTATTTCCATGTGAAATGCTCATTTTGATACCAAAGTGCGTCGTGTGCTTACCTGATTCAGCAACACTTGCGAAGATCGATTAAACGGTGAAGATGCTCGCGCACACAACTTTTTGTCTGGAGAGAAAATCTTTCTTTTATATTATTCGGCCCAACTCGACGCCGTCAGACGTTCTTTGGATCACAGGGGCGCGTGTTGTGCCACCGACGTGACAAAAGCTATTAAAGGTGACGCGCGCGGCTCGTTGAGTTTGAACGGTGCTTTTCTCCAAACGCGGCGGCGTGACGTTCAGGTTTATTATATTTAGTTGAATTCTCCTACCGCGTGACGTAGCGCTTGTAACGCAAGCAAGCGCACAATTCGGCTTTGGTTGGCAAGCTTTTATTGACATTGCTTATATCATGGTTTGTTTCTTGACAAGTCAATATATGTTTTTTGTTGTTGTTTACAAATAAGATGCGAAATACTTTTCCCCTTGTTATTGAAAACATAAGATATACATGCATACACCTAGGTCCAATATTGAATTAATATTTGACATTATGAACGAACTACGACAGGTTTTACATCCAGCATACGTTATGTCAAGGCTTCCGGGCTGTTCCACAGCAAACTCGGTTCATCATTCTTTTTTTTTTTTTTTTTTTAACCCGTTAACGTATTCTCCCCCACAAATGTTGGACGCCAAGTGAGGAAAATAATATAATGTCGCCCTCTAGCGTCAGTTTGAGGACGATGAAACGGTTCATTCACAATATTGTGCTCGAACTTTTTACTCCTTTCTGAATCTGATTGTAATACACCGGCGGGGTTCAAGAACTACTGAAATTAAAAAAATCCATGGCATTCTGTTTGACTGAGATAAAAATCAACAGGCTCTATGTGCTTATAAAGAACTAGAGATGTCAACACTACCAAAGACCACAATTAGAGATGTATGAATTCATTTATTTGCCAAAATAATGGGGTCCTAAAAGTGACAACTTTCTGGGTAGGGCTGCAAAACAGGCCATTTCTCCTTTTTATTTTTTTAAAAAAAAATTATACATCATCTGAGCTGTTTTTGCTAGCCAGCAGGTAGAAATACTTGACAGCCAGCACCACTTCTGTCTCTGCAGAGGTCACCTTCATGATAGACATCAACCTGTAGTGAGGAAGTCAGGAAAAAGAAAAACAAAATCACACAGTCTGACTCTGTCGTCATGTCTCGGCAACATCCCGCTTTACATCGTGGTCAGTTTCTTTGACTCCCGGAGGACATATTATTGAAAATGGACTTTTTCCTGGCTTGTGTACAAGCAGTTGGGGGTTAGCGAATAAGTAGCTTGTCAGTTGCACCTTTCTGAAAATGCGTCTGCGGTGTCACATTTTGACTAATTTAATGATTAGCCAATTTCATGATCACGTTGGAGGCAAAAAGGCAAGTAGGGGTGCTGTGAGTGGTCAAAATCAAGTCAGAATACCTTTGACAAATGTCCTGTGAGAGCCTGTCGGCCTTCTGGGGGTCTTCCCTCAGCAGAGCCTGATAGCTGGAGAACGATTCCACAAAGCCCATGTAGCTGCTCAGGGGCATGGACTTCTTCACCCACATCCCCTCATTCCTGCAGTAGGAACGGTGAAACAGCTCTTCATTCATCCAATTTCGATACCGCTTATCGTGCTCTGGATCGCGAGGAGCCGAAGCCTAACCCGAGTTGCTGGATACTCACCACTCTTTGTCAGCATAGGGGATGGAATTGTAGGCTTCTCGGTACAACTCAATAGATTTTGGACCAAGAATAGTACTACGGTAAGGATGCAAAGCAGCATAGAACTGAAAATGACCAAAATAAAAGCACACTTAGGATTCACAGAGGTGATTTAAAGCCTGTAAAAAATATTATATACATATAAATAAAAGTCTATCCTCTGTGTATTTTGATGGATGAATCTCTGATATCTTTTATCAAGACACCTTGGAACTGTTCCGAGTTGTGAAAATGCCCCAATAGTCCTCCTTTACAAACTGTGAGCACCTCTTTGCACACTTGGTTGAGTGACTGTTGGCAGCAACCTGGGTAGGCCAGTTCCATATCGAGGGTGTAGTTGAGCAGAGCCAAGCAGCCGCGAGGCTTCAGGACCCTGAAGGCTTCCTGCAGAAAGCGTGCTCTGTCAAACCAGTGGAAGGCGGACATGGCTGTTATCAGGTCCACTGAGCTGTCGGCAAACGGCAGCTCCTCAGCCACGCACTGTCTAAAGGTGGAATTGTACACAAAAAAAAAAAAGCACTTTTAATATCCAGGATACTGGAGGACATCCATCCTCGTGCAGTATTTTCTGAAGCACCTCATTAGGATTGTGGGGAGGGATGGGAGTCATAAACTGGTTCTTGTCTTGGTAATTTGAGAATTAGGAATCCTTTGTTTGCTTCACCGATAATTGCGCTTTCTGAAACAAAGAAATCCTATGTTTGGTTTGCTAATAATTGCACTTATCAAAAAAAAAAAAAAAAGCACTTTGACCGGGGCTCGGCTGCTGCTGAGGCTGTTATATGCGCCTGTCTCACTGCTGTGACCGGGTTCAATTCAGAGCAAAAATGGCAGAAGAGTGAGAGGAGAAAATATTGGAATATTAAATACATGAGGACTGTAAACATTCCCAAATGTTAATAGCCACAATCGATACCTGGTTGATTAAAATAGAGCTGCCCTCATATTATAGAAGGAATAAATGAAAATTAGAAGTTCTTCTTTGACTTTCCTCATCGTTGTGGTATCAGCTTAAAACCCCAAATAAATTATGTAAAGTCCTAGTGGAAAATTTCATAAGTAGCCTACTTCTCTTTTTGCCCTCTTTCCATAAAATACATATTGCGCATACACATTCATTATACAAGCGGGATTATGAATGTGATGGGCATTGTTCTTGGATATGTGTGAATTTGATGTCATGAAACCCGACCGTGGATGGTATTCTGGCAACACCCCTGTTGAAAAGAATAAAAGGCTCAACATTGCATTCCCTCACCAAAAGGGAATCGATCCTGGTTTAATAAGGAATATCAATAATGGAATCAGAATCACAAAATGGTCAGTGCAAAACCAGACACGTTCATCCAAAAAGTGATTTGGCCTCGTCAGAAAGTAGCCGCGCCGTCGACCTACCGATAGGTGACGTTGGGCTCTCGAGCGTGCTGCAAAGCCACCTCCAGCTGGGCAGGGCTCACGTCCGTGCCCACCACGGACTCGAAGTGTTTGGCCAGCAGCACCGTGCCTTGCCCCGAGCCACAGCCCACATCCACGGCCAACAGCAGGGGCTCACCTTTCTGCCAAAACGTCGTCTATTGATTACTGATTGATTCTTGAAAATGTCTTCCAAACACCTCTCCGTTTGAAGCGCAGTACACCACACAACTCATGAAAAGCTCTTTGACGGCATACTCGGAGGCTGACCTCCTACCTGTTTTTTCACAAATTCCAGCACACGCTGAATCAATTGATCCGATGGCGAAATCCGATATTTCCAATAGGAGGCGGCATGATCTTTGCCTTCAAACAGACGGTGAGCCATCACAAGTCAAGGAGAGAGAGGGTCAATTCTGAAGTGAGTGTCTTAAAACTACTTTTTCGTTGGCGTCGTGTAGCGCATATTCAGGTCACATACACACACACACACACACACACACACAAAAGCAGGAACAGTGCGCTGATTGTAAAAATGGGAGGCCCCATTCGGTAGTCCGTTGGCACATGCCATGTTTGACAATAAGCGCCTTTAAAGAGAACGCGCCTTTCTTTTTGGATGTCATCGTAGAACGCTGCGGACAACATCAAATCATACGTTCACACTACCGGGCAGGATGTCCAATTCGGAGAATTTTTAAAAAAAAAATTATACCAGATTTTTTTTTTGCACTTGTTCACATTCCATTATCAAATGCGCCAACAAGGTGTGAACGCAACGTTTCGATGATGTTGTACGCATGCGCATAACGTGTGACCTCGAATGACACGCACGTCACGGGACTCGCGCGGCGTTTTGGATGAATTTTAGATCTCAGGAATGCGAAACTCCGTGGGAGTGTCGACGTGTCAAGAACAGGAAGTAGTGGCGACGGCTGGTTTTCACCGCTGGTTTTCACCACACAAACAACAGCACAAATCTCAGGAACGTTGTTTATTTCATCCCTCCGGTTTATATGTCATATTTTAAGCAGATCTGAAATTCTGTGATTGAGTTCAAAGTGAAAAGAAATCTTGACTCTCCAACTCGTTCACCGTTTGCAGCGATGACCACCATTCTCATACTGCAGACTCATCACATACGTATCTTGATTTATATCTTATATACGAAGCGGCCTGGGTTGGATTTGAGAAAGAAATCGGAATTGTATAATTCACATTGTGTGGTAAAACATCAGATACATGTCACATATGGGCAAAAAACAAATCACAAATGAGCTGGAGTGTGAACAGACTAAGTGATGGAAAAATATTTTTATAATCACAAAAAGTTGGCTACCGTAGTGTGTGGACTTGAATATACCCACCGTATGTGTATATACTGTATATGAAAGTGTGTAAACAGAGTTCATCATGATGAGGGTTTGTTGATGAGTCGCCTCAGCAACTTGTCAAACTGATAAACATGTTTGTTATTGTAGAGTGGGCCCCTTATGAGAGCACTGTGCTACTAATTGTTCTCAAGGGACAGCAATAGGGACAGATAATGACCTGTTGACCATCCAATTTGCAGAACGCCTGTGAATAGAAGCAATATTCCCCACTGCCCCCAAATCAAAATATACAAGCAGAATCATATTCTGCCAGTATACTTACATTATACTTTTTGTTCTCCTACTTTCTTACTTTCATAATTTTGCTGCTGTAAATTGGGAATTTCTCCATTGTGATACGAATAAAGGTTTTCTTATTCTTATTCTTATTCTTATTCTTATTCTTATTGACATTCATTCCATTTAAGCTTCGGTCTTGTGGTATACTCCTCAATCACGGAATGTAAATATCCAGCACAACTGAAATAAAATTGAACAGCTGGCTTCAAAAGAGGGGGGGGGGGGGTGACAATCGTATATGAGACATCAACAATAATATCAACTATGACCACAGAACAGTTTTTTTTTTTACATTTCTTGTTATGGTAATGTCAATTATGCATTGAAGAGGCACATTTTGTGGAAAAAAAATCTGACATTTATTGAAAAAGTCTTCCAATGAGGTCGTTGATGTCATTTCATTGCAAAACCGGACAACTTCAAGAAAAATGATCATCTTCAAAAAAAGGCAACGTTTTACAAGACAAGTTTTACACAAAAAAAAAAAAAACGAACAAATTACAGGAAAGTAGTAAGTACTGCGCCTTGTGAATTCCTTGATTAACCCTGAAAGGCCTTCAAAGAGTCGCATTGATTGCGGTCAGTCAGTTTTCATCTCCTCAAGATCCCGTCCACCCACTTGGTTACGGCAAACATTGGCGAAGGCCTCCTTGTAGCATCTGCCAACCTGATCACTAAAATCAACCTCAGACAGATGACTTCCATGACAGTCTTGCGCAATGGGAGATACACTAAACATTCGCAACTACTGTGCAAAATACACTTTTTGATGAATCAGGTTGACATTACGTGATAGACGTAAAACGGCGGATCTGATTCAGTGCACAAAAATGGCCCACGTAAAACGTCAGATCAGAAGAGCTCATGTCATGTAAACAGTTGACTGGACATCTTTGATCGGAATTATTTCCCTGGGAATAGCAACAAAGTTTGCAGGCAAACTCGGCTCAAAGACCTAAAAGGGTAAGAATCAGGCCTAAATAATCTCAATGGAGGGAAATTCCGACACAGAGAGAAAATACTCTTGAAAATGTATTGGTAGCCGAACATCCCTTACTTCATGGGGCGTACTAGAAATAACAGTTCAAGTTTTGTCAGTCAGATTCCAAATTCCATCTTCCAAACGGTGGTTTAAAATTGAAAGCAAGCACATTTGGATTTGATTGGCAGTGCAGTGTCCCTGTTGGCCTTTGCCCCAAGT
>CAAKHF010013169.1:110239-120624 GCA_901007745.1 Hippocampus kuda
AAAAAAAAGGGGGCCCCCCCCCCCCCCCCCCCTTGGGCTGGTACAGGTAGGATGGATGCACTACTACCTTTTTTTTTCAGTCTCTGATGCACCCATCAATCTGGAACAGGGCGAATTTGGACTTGTCAGAACACACGTGGCCTTTTCTCCATTACTCCAGACCCCAATCTGTGCTCCCTAACAATCTGCGGTGTCTCGGTCCCCGTTAACCTCAAATAAGAAGTGTGTTTTTCTCCAGGCAACGCAGCTGCTGCCGATTGTGCTGTGCTCTTGCTTTCACCATTAAACACAGCAAAGCGTTTTACTGTTAATCTGTTATTGTTTAATTCACTCCGCATCCAGGAAACACTTTTTATTGAACGATAATAGTTCACTGCTGTCTTAACGGATTTATGTTAAAAAAAAAAAAAAAGGGCCCTCTGGTGACTGTCAGATGTCCAAGTGAACTTTTCTGACACTCTGAAAACTTAAATTAGCTCCGGGTACTTTCCATTAACATAAGGTGGCCCTTATAAGCTGTTCTTTCCTCACTGTTTCCGTGTACAGTTTCAGAAGCTGTCTGAGCTCATTAGGGAATCGGCAACCTTTGCCACCACACCGATCACCGCCTCACCCGTTTGTTATGATTGACGTCTGTTATGCTTTGGTTTTGTTAGTGCGCGACCGCAGTGTCGCTTGCCGGCCGTTGTCCAAAAACGACTGAATCGGGAAGCCGCGTTGGGTTGTAGTCGCTGGAACGTTGGCGGCAGACTTAGCATTTCCGTCATAATGACTGTCAGGATAAATCACATAATGCAAATTCCTTGCGAGCGCTCGGAGGCGTTTCGGGGCCAGGTCAGGTCATCGCACTCGGTTTCGGCAAATTTGCGCTCTCTAATGCAATGTTATAATGTGATTCCACTCGTGTGGCAAGGCAGGAGCAGCCGTCGCGCAATCCCCAAAGCGAATCGCCGAGGTTGTTGAAAGTTGTTAGACTCAAATTGAGTAATCCGCCACTGCTCAAAAAGCCGCGGTATTGGTTCACCGCTGGATCCGTCTTAGTTGTATCGCGTCCTCGCTAAACGCGTGCTGAATTCCCTTGCAGGTGACCTTCCCAGTTTCAGTGTTGCAGTGATCTGCTTTTAGCTCATGGTTTGAACCGCAGCTTCAATTTATCCGTGCGCCAATTTGATCTTTGCATACTTGTGCGGGTACTGTGTAGCCAATTACAAATTATTGGAAAATGTTTCTGGGTTTATAATTGAATTGAGTGACAGTGACATGTCCTCACAGAGCTGTAATCAGAGTTGAAAGAAAATCAAGGCCAAAATAGCGGCCTATGTCTAGAGTGCTGCGGAAAGTTTTCCCAAAGTGTATTGACTCATTCGCTGGAATCCAACCGTTTCCTGGCACGGATGTGTGTTTTGCAACCGTGTTTTGCCCATCTTGCCTGTGAAATTCAAATTTGCAAACTATTGTAATGACCAATAGATCCCTGTAGATGGCGGTGTTACGGATTTGATTTGAGATTCACACTACTGTCAAGTCGAAGAAAAAGGTTCGCAAGTGAGTCTCAGCTTGTCGCGACAGCCATGCACGGTTCCTTTTGTTTCTTATCATCTGTCTCGGTCCTGACGGTAAACTAATGAGAGCAAAAATGGCGATTTATGGGATTGTTTACCTCCTGAAAGGAACACTGAGAGGTAACTTGCAGTAGTTTTCAAAATCGGTCGCATGATCGTGTCGCTTGAGAAAGTTTACCAAGTGGAGGTAAACTCCATATGGTGGACGGCACCTCTGCGGATGTCATGAATATAGATGAAGACGCCGGCGACGGGTAGCGAGCAACGCGCAGAAGACGCAGCGTCTCTTTCCAACTCGCTTTCCCGTATGGCTCGGTGGATGCTGCTCGACTCTGCCGTCCGCTTTCCATAGCAGTCACCCAAACGCTCGCTTTCTGTCAGAAATGTCAAGCGGCTTATTAGATGTTTGGTGATGTATGCAGGTGGCGCTCAAACTGGGGGTATTCCACGAGCCGTAACTTTGGGGCTTTGGCGGGTTGACCAGCACTTCTGCCAAGGAGACGTCATGACAGCCCGTGCTGCTTCTCGGCTTTGTTCTGCTTTGGGTCATTTTTGCCAAATCTCTTGAAACAAAAAATACATCATATGCATCATCAGCCATACTTGAGCTTTTTCCAAATCAGAAAACAGGCAGGACTTAATTTATTAAATGAATCCTTATTGGAGTCACTGTTTATCCCTTTCTAATGATCTGTTGTTTTTGTTTTCGCAGGTTGACTTCAAGGGTTTGGAAAATCCAGCTGCCGCCGTCTCCCTGACTACACCCTGGAAGGGCGAGTGAGTTAAGAATGGCCGCCTCTCCGATTTGGTTTAAATTCGCCGCTTACACAATGTGACGTCCAAATGAAGCACGAGGATAATGAGCGGTTCAAATCATTTGCACCACGACTTGAGGTGTCTTTCTTTGGGACCCTCGCCGCGTCTGAGAGGACAGAAATGACTAATGAGTAGCAAAACAAAATCTGTAAAAACTGGCGCGTACAGCAGTTTATAGTTTTGTTGCAGATATATATTCTACATCTTTGTCTCCCTCGTGGTAGCGGAACACCACATTGCTGGATGTCGTTAATCAGCAGCATCGAGCAGAAAAGCAGCACGTGTTTGAAATACAGTCCGACCGACCGGGTTACAACCTCGAGGGACGTAACGAATCTGTGCATTGTAACGGTTGTTCCTCGTCAACCATTTTTCCGATGTAGAATACAGTATGAATATTTCTAGATGTAAAAACGTGAAATGTGCCGTCTCCAGTGCTGGATGTGCCGCGCCCCGAAACGGTTTACGGTCATCTTTCAATCTGTTGGCCTCGAACCCTGCCGTGATTTTGTTGCCTTTGCGGGCAATAGTCAAAATTGTTGACTGAGCTTCGTCTGGGAGACTCCCTTTCCAAAGTGAGAGACAATTCCGGCCTTCACAGATAGCGAGACTCGCTTCCGTTTACCAGACATGTTTTCAGACCATGTGCTCAGGACCGCGCCGTGCCTCCGAAAATGCAACAGTGTCTTGAGTCGATCGGTAGCGTTGCTAACAACGGAGGGAAATCCCGCACCGTATATTGTGTTCATAAGCAACGTCGTCGTGGCGACGGTTAGCCTCCTACAGTTCGTTGTCACAACGGCATTTTTGCCATTTTGTGGGAAAAATCTGGTTGCCATCATCAAGCAGATGTTCTAAAAGTGTTTGTTGTCAGCCAAATCGGCAAATGGAAAATAAATGACGTGAAATCGGGACTTTGAAATGTGAACGTTGGAAGGGCTGAAAACGTAAACAGGGTACGTTGAAAAGAGGTTCGACTGCATTCCTTGATGAAGTCGTCTTTTCGCCACCGAGGGCGAGTGATCTTATCCGCGTACACGCACAACGCAAAGAATTGGAACACATTTACAATCAATGGCGTGATTATCGGATGCCTCGAAAAGATCGTAAATGTCCGTGACCTCATCAGAAAGGCCACGACAAGAAAGGAGACAAATCACGTATAAGGTTACCTCACAAGATGTAAATCCTACACATGAAAGCCAATCAGGACGTTCGCCAAGTATACACGTGGGTGGAATCGGTCGCGTCGTAAGTGGACGAGTGGAAGATGCACCGTCGGCGCGGTTCTTGTCGCCGGGGGAAGTGCAGAGCAGAGCAAAAGCGAATCAGAGAGTCAACTTGCTTCAAACGGGCTTTTTAATGACTCGGGACTCCCGCGCGCCGCAGGCGTTCTGACTCACGGAATCAACAGTCGAAAGATTTCGTGACTCGCTCTCCTCGGCAAATCGCTACTTCTGTTGAAAACTCGCCGAATGCATCGCGGTACGAACGATGTAAGCAATACACGACGGTCACCTGACGCTTGAGCCTCAGCGAGGCTTTTATTCAACACGCAGGGAGCGTCGTTCCCCTCCGACGGGTGCGCTTCATGTCTCTGCTTCACCGCGGTTATTTTTAGGAAGGCTCAAACATCAGGGGACCCCGGACTCCCTCATTCCTGCGTGGCTTCTTGTCACTCTTTGCTTTGTTACTCCCCAAACTCCCAAACCCGTCACTCACGGTTAATTACGCATCGTGGGAATCCATTTATCCACTTAAGAGCGTGTCGCCGTGTCACCAGTCGTTTCTCACGCTTTCATTGACTTCATGATTTGAGAAAGCCATTCCAGGACTATTTTTAAGTGCCCGCCCACCACATATGCTTGACACACAAGGAACGTTTGTTCGTTGAACACCGGTAGTCGTTGAACCTGTAAAAAAGAAGGGAAAAAAAGCATGGATAAAATAGTTCTGATGTCATGGAGTCGAGATTCAAAGCGCGTGTAGCAAGCAAGCAGAATGTCTCTGTGTGGCTAGCTGGAGCGTCCCGTGCTAAAGTCCATCGAACTGTTTTGATTCCCGTTCCCCTCCAATCCCAGCCGCGGCGGTAATGCGCGTCGCAAAGTCGGTGGCCAGCTGCCGCCGCCGTGCCATCTGCGTCATCCATTTTGGATGAGAAGGAACCCAAACCGGCTTACAGTTCACACCTGAGCAGCCGGCAGCGGGGAGGCCCTCGAGGAAGCAATCGCTGTGCGTCTCATTTTTAATTGCCTTTGGCGGGTTTGAACGCGCCAAAAAAGATGCCATGTTTTTAGTTTAATTTTATTTTTTTGTGTGCAAACTAGGTTATCTCGGTGAAAATGTATCAATTTGAAGGACCGTAAACAGGAGCCCCATAAACTCACTCAGCAGGAAAAAAAAAGTCTTCAGGACAATACGTGAAAGTGAACAGGAAGTTGCTTGTTTTGCTTTGAAGCAGCCATTCTGGGTGGATTGCAGATTTCGTACTTTTTGGGGGGGGGGCTCTCGCTAGGCAATACAGACGCTCCCCAATTTACGAACGTCCGAGTTACGCACAAACGGTACATACGAACATTTTGCGGGTACAGGTATGTCGAAAAATGTTCGAAAAAAGTTGTGTGCAAATCAAATGAATGATGCTATACAGTGCTACTGCATCATTTATGATGAGAAAAAGAAGAAAACGTCGTTAGATCGCTTCTTTCGGCCAGTTTCTACTCCACCCTCCAAGGACTCGTCAACCCTCATCTTCTCTTGGACCCTCAATTTCTTAAGCCTTCGAGTACATCTTCCAAAAGTAAGTTAAACTTCATTTTATTATACTTATACAAGCCTTAAACATACAAAATATAGCACTGAAGCAACTTACGAACGAATTCAGCTAACGAACGATCCTTCGGAACGTAACTCGTTCGTTAGCTGGGGAGCGTCTGTATGCAGAAATGAGCGAATATTGCGAGCCAAATAAATAATAAGGTTCACACCAAATACTCAACTCAACTGTATTTATAGAGCACTTTCAAACAGCCATCGCTGCATACAAAGTGCTGTACATGGAGCAAATACGTTTGAACAGTTTGAAAATCCTCTCTTTTTTTTCATACCACATCTTCTAGTCACAAAAGATGTTACAGATGGCGTTTGGACGTAACGGAATCGACACATGGTGATGCCCTTAATCGCAATTCACCTGTTGTCGTCGCATTTGATATTTTAATACATTTTATGCTTGCAAATTGGTTTGCGTTCAACTATACGTGTTTCAAAAGTGTCTCTTATTAAATTTTAATCTGTTTAAAGTGAAAGTGTGTGGTTGGAGCCTTTCGAGGCCGAAACTAGAAAGGAAAAGTTGAAGTGGGGGCTTTCTATCGCAGATTTTCACTGTTCGCGTGTTGGTCAGAAACTCCCACGATGAACGGGATCGTGCTATTATCTTCTTTTGCTTCTTGTGAATTGTCCTGGTTCTTGCTTCTTTTTTTTTTTTTTTTTTTGCTTCTCAGCTCAGATTTAGAACAGCTTATGTTTTTTTTTTTGTTTTTTTTGTCACCATCCAGTCAGAGTCATTCACAACATTCCTGGCATGCGGTGTTTCTATTTACCAACTGCGCATGCTGTTTCTCACCCTGCACCCACACCGCGGTTCCCTCGGCTACCTTCTTATCGGCGCTATCTGCGCAGCAAGTTCCTCAGTTCCATCCGCTCATCCAACCCCATCCGTCCCTGCGACCAGACAGGACGCAGATGGATCCCGTATTAAAGCCCGTCTTTGTTTTGGAAACCCGGTTGTGGGAGGGGCGGCCAGATGCGAAAACAGTGCCGTCATTCAGGCGAAGCCACGTTAAGAACCCGATGTCGCTGACGCCGTCGATTCATTCCCAGCGGAGTTTTTCTGCCGACTGTTTCCATGACATCTGTGTTAACGCTGCGCAAACTGCAGCGAGAACCTGCAGGGGCTGATTAAAGGACGCGTCTCAACAATAGCAAGGCCGCGTTCATCGCCGGATCTCTTTTAATCACTGTTCTGAACGCCGCTTGAAGAAATCGCAACCCGGAGTTGTGTTTGCCACGGCAATAAAAATAATTGCACGGCAGTCTGGTTTTTGGAATGTGCCAGTCCCAGTGTAGATGGTGGAAAGATTTGACTCGGATTGCCACCGGGAGAGCGCAACCGTTTGGAGGATGTTGCATTGCTCATGTGGTGAGAAATGGTGCTTTTAAAATGTAGATACTGTCATGGCAATAATGACAGAAATTTGCTGAATGAAAATCGATCTGCATACTTTTTCATCCCTTGCGATCACACTCAGAGAGGAGGGCACGTTTGTTGGACGCACTCGCAAAATGGCCGACGTCAACCATCAACTCCCTTGCTAGTCCTTTTCTTGTATATTCCGTTCGTCTGGATCTTCTGTGTATGGCTTTAAACGGCGGGGCCTTGCTTGGTGAGTGACGTGTGTGTCGGCGAGTGAGAATGTACTGTTGGCTGTTGTGAGCTCACCTTGGTGGCTGTGGTGCGTTGGACTGTAGCAGCAATGAGCCTTTTGGAGAAAAGTGACGAGTGGGAAGCTTCCAGATGCAAAGCGGAATACGATTTTATAGGTTGGCTGCGCACATGGTAAGTGGAGTAACAACATGCATCGCGATTGCTTCCTCGTCTGCCCTCTTTTCCACCCAAAAGAATTGAGGGGAGAAAAAGTCACTGCGGTTTTTTGACTTTTGAGCAGACGCCTAACAAGCTTTCAGAAGATGTGCAGTAGCTTGTGGACATTTTTTTTATTCTTGCCCGTGCATCGACTTTGTCCTACTAATGAAGTAACAAACTGAATGCAATCAAATTGTTCTGGTCGAAATGAATTTTCAGCCCCGTCGCCGCCAATTTCTGAACCCTCCCCCCCATCCTCTCACCACGCCTTCCAAGCCAGCAGAGCAGAAAGGTTGTGATTTGATCTCCTTCACCTTGATCAGATTACACATTGGAATTATTATAATTACAGCTGTTGCTGATTAATGGGCAGCCTATAATTAGGCCCCTGGATATTAAGCGAGTAC
Source organism: Hippocampus kuda (assembly GCA_901007745.1). Classification (NCBI taxonomy): domain Eukaryota; kingdom Metazoa; phylum Chordata; class Actinopteri; order Syngnathiformes; family Syngnathidae; genus Hippocampus; species Hippocampus kuda. The sequence goes on from CAAKHF010013169.1 coordinate 117,670, forward strand.
GTGTGTGTGTGCGTGCGCGTGTGTGTGTGTGCGTGACAAAGAGGGCAAAGAAGTGCTGTTTTGAAGATGCGCTCGACAGTGGAGGATCCGGATGCGGTGGCTTTGGTGAATCGAATCATAATTTTTCAGAGAAAAGGAGGAATTATCAAATTGGTTTTTGTTTTTTTTTTTTGTTTTTTTGTCTTCAGTTGTTTGGCGGGCTTTTTTCGAATCGAATACTCGACCGATCCTCCCATAGATTAATCGAGTCATTGGATGAACATTGATTTTTCATTATTTAATAAAATTCGATACAAGACATGTTTGAGAGTGAAGTGCAGTTATTATTTTTGTCCACCTCGGGTCACCATCCTCACATTGTGCACTGTAGTAGCTGCGACCTTGAATGTGTGTGGCTTTGAAAAACAAAGGCGGGCTGCAGCCTGGTCAGTGATGATCATTTCAGCCTTATTTTCCTGACACGACGTATAGCCGAATTTTCATTCCGGCGCAGTAACTCCGACGTGGATGTGATACAAACACGGGCGCTGCAATTCCGACACCCTTGACAATTCCAGCAAACGCGATCATTTTGGACAATTCCATTTCCATGAGCGACGCCATCTCGTTTGCATAATTGTCATGGCTCTGTAACCTGTGGCTCAATGTAAACATGCTCTCTTTTATTTATTTATTTTTTTTGCCACGCTCCCGAACCTCTTCAGATTTGTCGAGTGAAACCAGGCTAATGTGCCACTTGCGCTCTCCTGGAAAGCATTTTTGCATCCCACGTGGTGTTCAATTGAAATATTACGGCAGTCCATCCGAGAGTAGGCGCACCAGGGTGATAAGACAGTGGACCGAAGGCATTTCAAATATTAATAGCAATTCGCTGGGTGTTAGTCATTGCGCACGCACGAGCGCTTTTTGTGTCTTTGACAAACATTGCACCCGCGCTACCCTGTCGCCAACGTCTCAGTCAATGAGCAAATGGTAGCCGAGCGGAATGGAAGAGCAAGCACGTTGACACAATGGAGATTAGGCATCCTCCCTGACCACGAGCGCGCTGCTGTTATGTTTAAGCTCGGATAATCCCCGCGCGAGGTATAATATTGCTGCTGTCTTAAGACGTGGGCGCTTGTGTTTCTCGTCCTCGTCTTCTATCGGACTCCCACATAAAACGGGGATCTGGAGTCTTTGTTTTTTCTTTTTCTTTTTTTTTTTTGTATCTGAAAAATGCTTATTCCATTTTGATTGCTAATTATGCTTCGGTTTTGCACTGCAGGTCAAAGTGCCCGATTGAACGGCCCTCAAGCTATTTTCAACACTTCATTAATAATGTAGGAACATAGCAGACGCTTGAAAAAAATAAAATAAAATGGAAAACTTGGGAAAATGTGGAAATGACCATATTTGGAGATGAAACGTTCCCACAAAATGGCGACGGATCGGTTTTCGAGGCCCAGCTGGGGATCGATAGCGTGGTACTCAAATGGTTGTGCCAGACAGATTTCCACATGTGTGACTTATGGATTGTTGCACGAGACCGTCATCGTCGTCATCATCATTCTCATATCACACATAAACAAGTTGTCACCACGACGGGCCTTACTCGCTCAAGAATTTCTTGTTGTTTTAGCAGTCTGTGTTGGAACTGCTGCAAGTAGAGGCGTGTGTGTGTGTGGGGGGGATTTTTTTTTTTTTTTTACTTTACTCACTGGCTGAGTAGCATTCGTGATCTGGAGTGATGTTTTCTCCCTGCGGCAATGGGAACTTTCAACATGACTGCATCATGGCATAAGTTGGGTGTCGCATTTTTCTGAAATGATGCCCGTTACGTAACAACTGAATTCACGTGAACAGCTCTGCCAAACACACGTCTTCCAAATCCTTGATACTTACATCAAATCTCTTTTTTTTCTTTGAATACGCATTGTTGGAAGGGCAGCGCGGTGACTGACTGGTTCACACGGCCGCTTCGCGGTGCAGGGGGGTCGCGTGTTCGAATCTGTGCGCCGCTTGCATTTTCTCCCCCGCGCCCGCGTGGGTTTTCTCCGGGTACTCCGGTTTCCTCCCACATTCCCGAAACATGCACGGCAGGTTGTCTGATTCCTCGAAATTGTCCCGAGGTGTGATTGTGAGTGCGAATGTTTGGCTGGCAAGCGGTTCAGGGCGTGGCCCGCCTACCGCCCGAAGACGGCCGGGATCGGATCCAGCACGCCCGCGACCCTCGTGAGGAGAAGCCGATCAGATAATGGAGATGGATGGATGCATCGTCGGAGTGAAAAGAGAGAAAACCAAAAAAACATTCTGAAAGCATTTTACTGCGCACCTAGCATGACAGTCCTCGACAGTGTCGCCATATTTGGCGGCAGTCTACGGACTACTTGGCCGTGCTGCTTTTTGCAAGTTTTCCTCAAGCTCGCGTGGTTAAAATTAGCACAACAAATTAGCACTGATGAGTCATTCATTAGCTTTGTGTGTGTTGGCAGGCAGAGGGTTGTTGAGGACTGCTTTTGCTGTTTCGGGTTTGCTATTGATTAAAGTCCTCGTGAAGTGAAAGTAAATATGGCTTTTCAATTGAACACGCCACACAGAAGAACGTCGTGACCAACCTTGCCAAATGAGGGGGGAAAAAAAATTGCCACGCGTACAAAGTGAGGCTCTGAAATGGTGAAAAATCAAGGCCTTCTTTCTGCTTGATGTCAAAGTGCGTCATCGGGCACCATTTTTAGCCACACCCCCTAAAAAAAATCTGAAAAGCTGAAATGGTAAAAAACTGATTAACGTTACTTCATGCTAGCTCGAAAGACATTTCCAGCAATGACCTTCAAACATGTATCATGTGTTTCGAAGCAAATCTCTAAATTCACTCCACAAGGTCTTTTAAAAAAAAAAAAACTTCATTTCCATGAAGAGCAGAAGGTTTGAGGTCACGATGACCCCCCCCCCCCCCCCCCCCCCCCCCCCCCCCCC
>CAAKHF010013172.1:0-12861 GCA_901007745.1 Hippocampus kuda
GGCTCGCAGGGGGTGCTGGAGCCGATCCCAGCTGTCTTCGGGAAGCAGGCGGGGGACACACTGAACCGGTTGCCAGCCAATCGCAGGGCACACAGAGACTCACGCTCACACCTATGGACAATTTAGAGTGTTCAATCAACCTGCCAGGCATGTTTTTGGAATGTGGGAGGAAACCGGAGGACCCGGAGAAAACTCACACAGGCAAAAGGAGAACATGCAAACTCCATGCAGGAAGGCTGGAGCTGGAATCGAACCTGGCACCTCTGTACTGTGAGGTCGACGCACTAACCACTCGACCATCGGGCCGCCCACACCTGGGGACAACAATCGTAAATGAAAACTAACATTTTTAAGTGCAGAACCCGAATGTGCGTGGTCAACTAAGAGTTTGACTTTGTGACTACGTTTCGATTCAGTCAATAACCCTTTCAAAACCGGCCCATGAGCAATGTTGTGGTTGCGGACACCTGCTAATCATTGTCATTTTTGGGCTCTGTCTGTGTTTGCTTGCAGCACCAGCGGTGCATGTTCAGCAGATGCACCTGTGTCTGTCACGATGAAAGGTGGTGGTGGACCCCAAAAAAGCAGGCAGGAGGGAGGAGCAGGGTGTATTCGAAGAAGTGTATTTAAAACAAAGAAAACTAAATCCAAAACAAAGACCAAAGTAACAAACAAAAACCATGACTGAAGACAAAACGTAACAACAACCAAAACATGACTAAAACAAACCTAAATGCAGCAAACAGACAAACATGACAGTAGCTAGAGCAAGCAATGACCCGACAGTGAGTGGTCGGGCTGGGAGTCCTTTTATAGCCCTAATTACAAAATTACCAACAGGTGTGCAGCTGCAGGGGGAAAAGCCCCACAGTGCCACCTGTTGGTCACAAACCGAAACGTGACAGTGTCTTGTTATCAGTCCAGCCTGCCATGTATTTACGGACTGCCAAACTGCCTAGTCACTGTCGGATTATTGGCCTCACTTGCTGTTCATGCTCAAGAGATATTTTCTAGACGTTCTGTTCATAGTCGCTCCTGTTCCGATAGATTCTTATTTTGTGACAAATTTGGTTTGTTTGTTCAGAGCTTCTGATTCAAGTTCCGCAAATTTGGACTTTTGGCCTCTCATGTTGTGTATTTATGGATTTATGTTTTACCTTGCATTTTGCCAGCGCTTTTTGTTCCGACTGGATTTTCCGTTTGTCAGTCCTTCGTTTTTCTGTAAATAAATCTTATTGTATCGTGATTTTCTGAGTCTGCCTTTGTGGGATCCTCATACATCTGGTTTGTAGCCGAACCGTGTCAATAAGGCCCCTAGGTTACTCCTTTTATAGCTTTAATATTTGGTCAGATAATCGTTTATCGGAATACCTCAAATGAAGGGAACATTTGTTTGTGTTCCGCATATGCTCTTTCTGCAAGGAATCTTGTGTCCTTTTGAATACAGGAATGTCTGACGTGAAATACACAAGCAGAGATATATAAAAATGGCGTAACTGAAACGCGGAGCAATACCACACTTTTAGAACGAGAAGCAAACTGACTACTTTAGTGTGGTGAAAGGCATGAATAAAAAAAAAAAATTAAATCAGATTTTAAGATATAAGGAGCAGAAATGACGTTTGTGCTGTCCGTTTGATGGGGATATTCCAATTGATCACGATTACTATCGAGTAACTATCTGCTCACGTACGTTAATATTTATTCAGAATGTTTCTGAAACCAGAATTTTGATCTTAACCCGAATTTTGATGGCTTAAGTTGCAAACGTAGCCCGTGATTGTGATGTAATACGGAACAATAACCAACTATGAAGCGACCTAAAGCTTGCGCTGATGCTTAGCACAAACAGAGGAGCAAGTTGTTGGTTTGTGTCCAGTATTTGTGTCATTCATTATAACAAAAATGGCCAGAAGTTTTCGACCGAGCCTGGAGAAGTTTTCATTAAGTCAGTCTGACACAGTAAGAAATACTGCAACAGAGCCTTTAACCACTAACTCACAGTAACTTGTCCCCTCCTGGACACCATATGCATTTACATAATATGTGACAATTATGTTTCCCAATGCAATTTTTTTAAAAAAAAGTACACTTCAGTGTGGCACTTGCAACTATGCACCTAAAAAATAAAAACATCCCACCAACACAATGAAAATAAACAACATAATTATTAACCTTTATGCAAAAATAATAATTTAAAAACACCTTTCCTAATCTTGCTGAAAGAAAATGATGAAATCCCGCACATGCATGGAGTGTGTTGTCACTTGCTATTCCAGTGTTTTGTATCCTTTTTGTATAACCAGATGGTAACATCACCGTTTTGTCAGCCCCGTTGCCATCAGACACAATAGTAGGTAGAGAAATCCAAAACAAGAGCAATTTCGAAGGTTCTGCCCGAACCAACACTGTTATGTTCATTCCAGTCAATGACATTGGATCCCATTGAGCAGATGTTCCTGTTCGGAACTTTGTGGCCAAAGAACTGTTTTTCCTTCTTTTGACGGTTAAAATTAATAGATTCACGAACCAAGATGTACGTCCTTGGATCCATTATGGATAACGTGTTTCTGTCCGACAACAGTTAGACTTCCCTGGTTTGGCTTTTGGCAAAAGAATTAGAGGATGAGTATTTGAATTTGTTTTAATTGGCAGCAAATGGCCTCCAGCCACCTCAGTGACTTTGGACCATGCAGGCATCAGGTGAATCATTCGGTTACAGAATTTCACTGTAACCGAAGAGTGAGTTTTATATTGCCTGCCATACAGCTCGATCTGTCCATGTTTCTATGCAACGGCTGTTTGACAGGGCCAGGTGACTGTGGTGCTACATTGTGAAAATAAGCTAATAATAAAGCGGGAAAGACACAGAGAGGTGTTGCACATCTTGCAACTACCCCCTGCTGATGTTGACTTACTCTGCATACAAATGTTTTTTTTTTCTAAAATTGAATGTCTGTCACAGCAATTTCAGTGTCACATTTTTGATTATGTGTACCATCCGATAATGCGGACTATGAAAATTGAGGCTCGAGACTAAACAAGTATGTGATTAGGACAAAGACATTTTTCCCAGTCAAGCCCAAAATTAATATGATCCTTCCTTCTGGGATGAAAGACTATTTTTCTATTTGTCACTGCTTACAGGCAACAAATCCAATCGGAGAATCCAATTTATAATGTCTATTCATACTTATCTTTTTTTCCATGTGATCAGAGGAGCTTGGTGGGCGCTCATTTAAGACACAGAAATACACTTCTTGATTTCACAGAGATCTTCAATTCCCTCAAGTGGTGTACATGTCTGTATGTGTCATGCAAGCGGGAGAGAGAGAGAGAGAGAGAGAGAGAGAGAGAGAGAGAGAGAGAGAGAGTTCAGATATTTATGAGGGCATCAGTACACATGTCCAAAATGCAATCTCTTGACAAAAACAAAACTAAATAATGCATAACTGTTATGTTGATACAGAGTCAAACACTCCAATATCAACTCCATTTCATCTGTATATGGCTGTCGTCATCTCTAACATTTTGTGTTCTTGGATCCATGGGAAATGTTGGATCTGGATGAAACTTCACCTGAAATATTTGCATTTGGATGGTGTGTATTATATTGTGCGGCATTATAGCTAATGTAGTTGCCCAAAACAAAATGGCGGAAAAAAACCCAAAAACATTTCATCTTGTATACAGTGGATTTGACGTTGTCTGCTTGTTGTACATTTTACAGTGTGATAATGCACTATCAACAGTGATTGACATGACGCAACATAAATGTACCGTATTTTCCACACTATAAGGCACACTTAAGCGCATTCAATTTTCTCAAAAGCCGACAGTATGCCCGATAATCCTTTGCACCTTATATATGGAGTTACAATCTCTTTATAGTCCCCATTGAGTTGTTTTCCTGTTAGTGTTTCCAAAGTATCTAATGGTGATTATTAGCAGGAACCAATTATAACCTAAAAGGGTTCTGCCCAACGTTAATTGACATGTGCGGTCGCTAACACACACTAAGACACCTACTTGTTTGCTTGGACGTTTTGTTTTACTGTTTTTATTGTGTGTGTTTGCAATGACCTTTTTCTTGTTTGCTTAGTTTTTTTGTTTTTTTTTGGTTTGTTTGTTTGTTTGTTTCTCTCCGGAACCCGGGGACTGTTGAGTTTACCTTTTTCATGTTTGGTTAGTTTTTTGTTTTAATATTTTGAGTGTGTCTGTGTTTACGATTAGCCTCTTCTTGTCCTTGTTTTTTTTTTTTTTTATTGTTTGTTTGTTTGTTTTTACAGGGTATTTTGTGTTTTCGATTACCTTTTTCTTTTACTGGTCAGCACGGGGCCGATAAAGAGGTTGCTAAATGTTGCTAAACAACGAAAGATATTATTTGGTTTTCATTTTGCAGAGGTTTCTGCAAGCCCTTTTTTCGTTTCATATTCATGGGCAGGGGCATATCATCACCGAACCTTGTCAGTCTGGCTCAGCTGCTTCAGTAGCCCTTCAGAGAGCTTGTATGTAGATGCCTGACTGGATCGACACAATCCTCAGCAGATTCTATAACGAGACACTTAGCCTGCAGCTCTTAACCAAGTTCACTTTAAAAACAACAAATCATTTGAACTAATTCAAACTGAGAACGCTTATCTATCATGTAATGAGCTGTGGGTGCCATGCTCGTATGCGCACGAGTGATTGAAAGATGTTAAGGTGCGGGTGTGGGATTCGATTTCTTATCGCGGCTTGTTAAGCATCCCAATAGTGAACCATTTAAATTGCCAATGGATTGTTGTTGTTGTGGTGTGTTGTTAGACCCTGATAAAGTGTGCTGTATGAATTCATCAATGTCCTGCAAGGGCCTCAGTGTATTGAAATTTTCACAGGATCAGATGACTGAACACTATTTACTGAGCATTGAACGTTTTCATACTCGATGTGACAGATTTATTGCTGATGTAAGGCATTTCTTTATGTGAGTTGTGAATAGATTTATATGTCCAAACTGATTGAGACACACCATTTAATGATTAGTAGATTACAAAAAATAAATAAAATAGGGAGTTGGGTTGGGTTGCTTTGCGCCGCGTCTACAAAGCAAGGTCAACTGCATCAAGGCTCTCTGGATGAATTTGATGTGGTTGAGACCCAACCTTAACCTCAAAACCCCCAATGGGATAAAATACAGTGATTGGGAGTGAGGGCTTCTCATTCCGCATGACATCTGACCGCACCAATGGATGACAGGATAACATTTTCCACACGTAGGCCTCAACGCCACAAATGTCAAGAAAGCTTCCTTTTAGTTGCAGAGTTTATGGTGACTTATATTGGAAATTTGATTTTTTTAATTGCACTTATATATATATATATATATATATATATATATATAAATTCATTCATTCACTCATCTTCCGAACCGCATCATCCTCACTGGGGTCGCGGGGGGTACTGGAGCCTATCCCAGCAGTCTTCGGGCAGTAGGCGGGGGACACCCTGAACAGGTTGCCAGCCAACCGCAGGGCACACAGACACGAACAACCATCCACGCCCACACTCACACATCGGGACAATTTTTAGAGTGTTCAATCAGCCTGCCATTCATGTTTTTGGAATGTGGGAGGAAACCGGAGTACCCGGAGAAAACCCACGCAGGCCCGGGGAGAACATGCAAACTCCACACAGGAAGGCCGGAGCTGGAATTGAACCCGGTACCTCTGCACTCTGAAGTCGACGTGCTAACCACTGGACTACCGGGTGCCTGCCCACCCATTAAGCATGACAAATCCACCCAAATAAATGTTTCAGTGAGCATTCAGAATTTTGCCAGAGTGACGTTTTTTGTTTTTTTGTTTTTGTGTTTTTGCAAGTGCCACAGACAGCAATCTGCACACAATTCGACTATGTGGTGATGACTTGTTGCCGGGTGCTATTGGCGCACTCCCTCCACACAGAGAGTGTAAATGAAAAACATAAAGGTGACATGAAAGAAAAAAAACATACATCGTGTACTACGGATGTGAAAAGACCCTTGCTTCCATTTATCGCATTATTTCAAGCACAGGGCCACTCACAATGGCCTTTGGTCTTGTATCGGCCGCCATCTTTAATTCAGCACACTTCCATCGACAAGTCTTCAAACTCTCATGTGTGTCTGGTTTTAGTGAGGAGTATAAATCAATGTTGCAGCAGATAAAAAGGTGCTCGGCAGTTGTGTGGATATGAATTTGCCAGGGATGACATATTGATGCTGTTGTTTTGTAGCATCACTGCCTGAGACAACATGGGTGTGCCCATTTCCTAAACAGGATTGTGATTTTTTTTTTTTTTTTTTTTGGTATCTGCTTTTGCGCCAGCAAAAAGACCAGGATGATGCATCTTACATAATTTGGATCGTCTTTTCGCAGCATTGCCACCCGACCTGATACATAATCATTCTTGCTGATGTTTGCCACTTAAATGACTCCTGTAAATTGGGTCACAGCTGAAATGGAGCCCATGCCGGAGGACTTTGGGCAAGCGGCAGGGAAAAACACCTTGAGCGGATTGCCAACCAAAGTGCTGGAATCAATTCTTTCATGGTCATTTCCATATGTGTAAACAACAAATGGGATCTCAAGGTTAAAGCGTTGTTAAACAATGAACACAGGGAGGTCCAAAATGGCTAGGATAAAATCTAGAACTGAAAGTGTAAACGATGCTTTAATGCATCACAAAGCCCTGCTCTCTAACCAAATGCAAATGGGGGTGACAAAGACCTCCTTGGGTCAGATGGTTGATTTTTATGCTTTTCTTCACTTAAGAATAAGCTGTTTTCTTTCATTGCCTCAATTACCACCAAGGTAAAAAAAAATACATGCGTCAATACTGATATTCCCCGAAATAACTATTTAGCAGTGTGATCCATCGTGTCCCTTCTTTAACCTTCCACTTAACGTAGTTATTCCAAATTTCACATCCTGGAAATGCAAGTCGTTATGGAAACATTTAATTTCAAAAGGTAAAGAGATGCTGACGTCTGTATATTCCGATACACTTGCTAACTTTGGTACATTATTTGCCCTGTCTGTGCACTCCTTTCCCGCCATCAAACTCTGCAGTATGTGCGGTTCTTTCATATGCTGACAATGAAGTTGGAGCAGCAGTAGGTTGTGCGTTCTCAGATAACGACTTTATTGTATTCATGAAGCAAAAAAAAAAAAAACATCAGATGACTGCCTAATTCCTGAGAGAGAGAGCGAACAATCATTGCTGCTCCTTTTATTAGCGCTCCTGCTTCATCAGGCAAAGGGGAACGAGGCCATGTCACCGCTGCATGCATGGTGGGGGGTGGGGAGTGGTGGGGGGGGGGCAATAATGACCCTGTCATCGTCATCTTCAGTGCACGGACTACGAAAAAAAAAGAGCCAACGCTCATCTGAACTGACTGTGCATAAAATCGCACACATTTTCCCCCTGCTTGCACAATATGTCGATGATTAGGAGTGACATGGACTTTTATAGGACCCTTGCGGGGGTTTTCATGTCAAAGCTTTGAAAAAAAAAAAACGGTGTTATGTCCTGCAAGTGTGATTCATGTTTGCTCCGCTTGAAGGATGTTTGTTTGACATTGTTAATTGGCCTCTTTAAGCAAAAAAGGCTGTTCATTACCCACAATGAATTACTCAAGCCGCAATGGATACTTGCAGTAGAATGGTGCATCTGCCAAAGATTACAACAACAAAAAAAAAGTTCATTCCACTTTACTAGGAATACCAATGCAGTCTAAGGTTGAGTTAAAACGATAGGGAAATGATGTATAGGTCAAGTATAATATGTTGCATAAATATCGTTACGTCAATAAAACGCAATCCAAGTAGCTTGCACACAAAACTCCTGTCTTTCAATAAGATAAGAAAACCTTTATTTGTCTATATATAAAAACAAAATACAAAATATAAAATATTTGCTCGTCATCTGCTTCCTTCTTTTTTCTTCTCCTTCAAGCTACTTGTGTGTGTGTGTGTGTGTGTGTGTGTGTGTGTGTGTGTGTGTGTGTGTGTGTGTGTGTACCCAGATTACACGATACAACTAGTGTACACTTTTTGTACATTTTTGCTGTCAGCTGAAAAGCGACTCAAAGGCCAGTTGTCAATATGAACAGAGTACGGATTCGTGACCTCACCAAATATCGCCTTCCAAAAATCGTATTTCTATTTGTAAATTGGAACGGCTGTGTACTTGTTAACTTCCCCCACTCAATGCTGATGTCCATCCGGGATAGCAGCACAAAATGCATCTTGGGATATTTTTGGAGCCAAACCTTCACAAGTGTCCAACCGATGCATCTTTGGTTTAAGATAGCTGACAAGAACAACATTCGGTTATTTCGTGCATTTTTGGTTTATTTGTACTGTCATTGGAACAATGCTTAGTCGCACCTGATGACATTCCTGTCAAGCTCAACGTCATAATATGAACATGACTAGAGCTTATAAAATCTTTGTTTTGTACCTCTACTTACCACCGTCTCTTCATACGAAATTTTCAAGTTATGAAACGTCTCAACAGGAAAATATTGCCTCTTGTTCCGAAAGAAATTTCAAGATACGAAAGGTAAAAATACAGTATGGGATGCTACTCGCAGCTCCGAGTTCACTGAACGTTACATACTGATAGCTGCTCTGTCATTGGCTATTACCGAGCATCATCCTGGCATCCTATTGGCTAAGAGGTAGCTCTACCAAATATGTCTATGCGTCATCCGCCCCTCGGCTGATGAAGCGTTCCGATTTCCGTTCCGTTTTCGGCAAATGTGAATCACCCAGAAAATGTTCACCAGTGCGGCGATCGCTCACTATGCTGATGTTTGCCTTGGACATTTTCGAAGGATTGTTAAAAGCGACAAAAGCAAACATCCTTGGATCAGTTCTTTATAAAACGCCAGGCAAAAAACAATTCTGAGAGAGAACATGAACTAAAGAGGGCAAAAAACGATGAGGACGCAGTTAAAAGTGAAATGACCATTTTTATTCGTTACTGTATTCTTTGTTTTTTACATTACGCACAACTCTCATTTATTGTGCAATAATCCAATTGTAACATGTATTTTTACATATTTTGATGCATTATTATGCTTTAGGAAACATTTATGTCTGAATTTGGAGGGGTGAGGGGGATGGAAATAAATGGATGGATGGCAGTCATTATCCTTCGTTAATGCTGCCACATTTCTGGTCACGAGGAATTATTTATCTTTCCCGGTCTGGCCTCTTAGCCCCTGGGAAGAGCCGACTCACACAGCCAAATACAGGGCTATTAAAACATGCTTCACAAATGAGTACACGGAGTATTAGCTACTTCAGGAAAGCCTTGTAAAGCTCTCCTTTGGGTTCAACTCAGAGGGATAAATAGGCAGAGTGTTCGACACGCTTAACCAAAGCCATGCGTGCGTTCACGTATTCATTATTCTCTGTTGTGCGGCCCTCATCAACATTGGAGTACACAAAGGATTGTCAATCCCACAGGAATACACACATGTAAGATCTTGCAGAGTTAGGGTGCTAATCGAATGTCCATAATCCAGTGTAGTTGTGTCCCCCCCTCTGAAAATGTTGTGCATTTGTGTTGAACTGAGTCATCATTTCTTGAGTTTGTGCAGCAAATTTTTGCCTTGCTACTGAAACCTCATTTGCCTTTCGTATGAGTGGGATGAGGATCTTATTCCTTGACAAATCATGACTCTAACTGTGCTTTATGGTCAGGGATAGTCTTTCCTATCACTGTCTGAACGCTAACTATCAGGGTTATGTTATGAAAGTGTATCCGTTACCCGTATTTTAATTTCAGACTGTGGTCATTTATTTGAAATGTGATATGTCGCCATGGTGACTTTAGATGATGTATTGCAGCAGTTGTGCTTCTCGAAAAGAGGGCAATTACATACTGTTTTTTACAATTTTAAATGTAGTGTGAGAAACCCTACATAATGAGGAAGAAGAACTGCTGTTTACAGTGTGTGGTGTCCTCAAGAGGGCCAACACAGTATGCAACACGCATAATGGTATCCTGCAGTACCAAAGTTGACCTATTGGAGACACATTTGCCACAGGCCATTCAAACTGCGGAAAATAAAAAGAAGAAATAACAGTAGCAGAACAAGAAACAGAAGAAGCTAGGCTAACGGTTAGCTTGTCAAGTGAGTGGATTGCTGTGTGTAAATTCATCTCCTTGTCATTTTTATTGCGACGAAAGACTTGTGAAACAGATTTTTACAAACACAGCACAACCAGACGCTCCTCTATTTGTTTTGCAACCTCCAGATTGCTTCCGAATCGGCTATCATTCAATTTCTCGTCAAGGTCATTTTGTTCAAAATTTACTTACATGAATAAAAACACAAAAACGAATGTCTGGCGAAAGTTAGGCGAACATTTACCACCTTAAACGAACCCTGACGCATTCTGACGTAAATGTGCATTTATCTACTTTTGGCAACAGTCCTCAGTGGGAAAGGGGCTTGATGGTTGTTAACAACACTCTTCTCAGTGCTGTGTCAAATGTTGAAGACTTTTCATTTTACTTTACAGAGACTTGGAGAGCCCTGTTGAAAGCAGATTATTTTGGTGGGCTTTCCTGTGTCATGCTAAGGGGCCACTTCTCACCCCACACCACTCTGGTGTGTCAACGCAGGCTGACAGTAAAAGACTCGAATGTATCTACACTTATGGCACGAGCACTTCGTCGCAGATCCACTAATTGTGCTTGTCAATTCGTGTGTGGAGACTTGAGGAGACATTGCCAAAAACAAAATGGATACTGACATGACAGTCGAGCCACATTCTGAACAGCTTGCTAATGGACACATTTTCAGAAATATGCAGCTCACCACAAAAAACAAAAATAAAAAAAACTCAGTTCTGTAATTTCACATTTAAGACCAGCATAAATGATCACAACTACGGATTTAAAACAGTTGTGGACTGTAAATGCACACCTGGCAAGTTAAAACATTGAACTTTTTTTTCTCAAAACTTCATAAAAAGGTCTAAGAATAGACTGATTTCATCACTTTAATTAAATGAATGATGATCTAGTTAAATGTTGAAATCTCTCATTCAGTGATTATTATAACCCACAACATTATTGCAGATGACAATGAGTTCATCCCCTATGAAGCATTCAGACACACACACACACACACACACATCTCTAAGCAAAACCTTGCACATGCAAACACTTCTTGCAGCCTTTTTGCTGATCAGCCCCCCTACACTTCTTCCAGATCAATACTTCTCCCACTTCGATACACTGGCTCACTGAAGCTCATCTCAAGGCCAAAAGTCCGGTGCAGATCTGTAGACCACTCGAGATCATTTTTTAAAATTTCTGTCTGCAGGCAATGAGCCATCTACAACCTATCCATGGTATTGCTTTCCTTTGTTCTGGAAAGTTGGTCACTGGAATGAGAAACAAAAATGGAACGTATCAGTGCAACACAATGAACAAAGGGTAATTATGGAAAACATCTGTTGCGCTTACAAGAGTCTTCCCCAATTTGTCTGTAACCAGGAACACAAAAGGAGGTAAATGAAATTTGCAAAAAAAAATCTTGATTAATGATTAATTCAAATGCAAAAATCAATGTGTATGTATAAATCTCCTTAAGAGGAGATGTCTATAGTACCAGTTAGTCCACACGTGTGGCTTTGTTTTTTTTCCAATGAATTATTAATCAATTTCAATTTAATTTTGAATGGCTTGCTCTCTTGAAGGATGCATTTTTGAATGTTGAACAAAAAAATGCAGTTTTTAGGGTCTCCTGAAAAATGTTCATTTTGGAGGTATCCAAAGCCTGACAGCGCCGATATATTAAAACTGCATGGATGACCTGACAATAGAATTAATAACATGATCTTCTGAAGGAATCAAATTATTGTATGGAAAGCCTCTAATTTAATTTTTTCGTTTTAACTTGCGATGGCGTGACAAATTCGTCAATCAGAGACTGGAGAGAGAGAAGGCTTTACTAAATAATGTTTAATCATTTTCCCCTTCACCGCATGCAAACGCACCATCCCGTGCACTCAGGCTGCAGCACACAGCCCGCCCGCTCATACTTTTCTTGGCCAGATTATTGAACTCCGGTTAGCAACAAAAGTCAAAACTAAGTAATTGGACAGCCCTTGAGCTAAATCAAGGGTAAAGATATGTAAGGGTGATTTTCTATGCAGACAGCTGCATCGCCGGGGCCTGGAACACCATCTCCAAAGTCGTTGTTTGCACTGTGTTGTCACGAAGTTGATGACCTCTCTTCTACAGTACCAAGGATGGCTGCTTAGATAAGTCTATATTAGTGAGCGCCTGGCGAAAGAGGAAGGAAGATAAGCCACATTCAGATTTTACCACCTACTAAAGTTGAACAGCATACACTGCACATATAAATAATATAATAAAATCCTTGAGGATAATCCCGTTTCTGCAGTGATTTCCTTCGTTCTGCAGTCTTGCCTTCCCAGTATATTCTCTGCTGTTTGGAGAAGTCAAACACCCCATCTTGAAGTTGCCAAAGAAAGAACGGAGTTGAAGTTTACTATCTGATGCAATCTTTTTTTTTTTACAGTTGAGTCACAGGGACCAAATTGATTAATTTCTCACCAGCAGGAATCAACGTGACCCCGGGCATCCTCCTCATGGGGTCATTCACACACCTCCACCCGACCCCCCCACCATCAGCGAATAAACCTTTACGGGGGGCATTGAAAATGGCTTTCCCCACTAGGCCAGGGGTCGGGAACCTTTTTCACTAAGAGAGCCATAAAAGCAAAATATTTGGAAATGTATTTCAGTGAGAGCCATATACATATTATATCCAGTATATGAACTGTATTT
>CAAKHF010013174.1:0-11588 GCA_901007745.1 Hippocampus kuda
TCTCTTGTGCTCAGAGATGCATCTGTGTGCATAGTGCTCATTACAAGAAGATTTTTGATTTTCTTTGGGCAGTATGAAACAACTGCTGCTTTCTCAGTGAAAACAAACACTGAGGAATGCAGAGTTCAGGAATGCATCTTCAGAATTTCACCGTCTTATTTCTTCTGACTGTTGCCAACATAGTCAGTTTTCTCTACTGAACTTCATCTCCAAGGCAGCACATTGTAAAGAAGTTATGACTTTGCAATCCTTCACTTATCTTCAGCACCACACGCATCATCTGAATCTTCTCAGATGCTCCTCCAGGTAGCTTTCCAGTATGCACTTGCATATTCCATGCAAAACTAGATTTTGCATCACAGGCTGCCCACATTTTGATGCCACACTTGCCAGAGAGATCCTCTGTCTCTGAAATATCTTCCTCTACATCACTATCCCAGTTCAAACTCTGTGATGAAGCTTTTTCAGCTGTAAATTTTCTGGAGCTCATTTTTGGTATGTTGATCAAAGAAATGAATGACATGCGAAGAGTGACGAGTTAAATGAGAAAGTTACACATACCTGGGTCTCTGGCAGTCACTGAGCAGTCAAAACAATGTACTGTTCATCCTTTAAACAAGTTTCTTTTGGATCTGAAAAGCTGCTTTCCCACATTAAAGTGCCTGGGTCAAAATGACCCCCAACATCATATTCGTATTCAAATTGTGCACAGACATCCCACTACACATCAGAGTGTCCAGATTTTACACACCAGTTCATGACCCTAGATGAGGAAAAGTCAATAAATTTCATGAAGAAAAATAAAGGATATCCAGTGCTTTGGTCAACGCAAAAACTGAAATGGGTCAAATTGACCCTTAACATAATATAAGGGTTAAGCACAATTGAGTTCAAAGAAATGAATCGCCCATGTCTGGCTTCCACTCCAGGACCCTGTGATCCGCTCGCCTACTTAGCAGAGTTGTCAAGTGCCCAATTTATTTATTTATTAATTTATTTATTTTGCAAAATTAGTCTGATTGTTATGCGTAAAGGTGTTTTTTTTTCATGCTGTTGTTGTTCCAAATTGTTCAACCTGAAGCATGTTGGATTCGGAGGTCAACCGTATGGTCTTGTGAGCGTGTCGCCTCACAGCTGTGAAGCAAACCACATACGGGAGGGGGTGGTCAGACTTAGTAGTGTGGGGGAGCTTTTTATATTTCATTTCAATGGCTGCCAATCCATCAGGGTTCAGTCCAGCGCGGCGCGGGGCTGACAGGCAGCGGCGAGAACAAGAACAAGGCCTGGCAACACAAGAGCGTCCAGGCGGCCATCACTCATCCCTCGACAGACGCCGAACTCTGCATGACCTATCCTATACTTACTCGTCACCCTCAAAGACACACACACACACACACACACACACACACACGCACGCACACCCTGAAAAAAATGAAAACTTCATATACTGTCCTTCTGCTCATCATGTCACCAGCATTTTTATAAAAATGCTTCTGATATGATGCGATGTCTTAGTAAAGGCTTTTCTCAAGCAGTTGGCACACAGCAAGCATCTCCGCTGTTTAAAAAAAAAAATGTGTCAAGTTCATTGATGACTGCATTGTTTTTGACATTTGTGGAAATGGGAGATTTGTTGAAGACTCTCAATTGTCTTTGATGTTGACAAAACGTTTCACTGAAGACTAAATTGTCTTTGAGACAACAAAGTCCTCAATGTTCACAAAATGACTCACTTGTTTTGGATGCTTCCTCAAATGTGGAGGCTCCTTGAAGACTCAACGGTTTATTTGACGTGAACAAAAAATGGGTCAATGAAGACTAACATGTCTTTGACGATGACGAAATCGTTCGGTTTGTTGAAAGTCAAAACTGTCTTTGATGTTTACAAAAAGGTATTCTACATTCATTGATGACCCTGTATTGTGTCTGACGTTTACCGAAACGCCTATGTTCAGTTTGTTGAAAACTCACGCGTATTGGAAGAAAAGCAGGTCGGCCATACTAATTGAAGACTCTAAATTGTCTTTGTTGTTTACAAAAACGTTGAAGATATGTGCAGGTTTTTTGTTTAACATTAAAACATTACCATTCACGTCAGTTTGTCTTTGATTGTTGTAAAAACATGTACGTTAGGGACGTCGAACCCTTCGCTGTCTTTGACATTCACAAAAATGCATCACTGAAGACTGTAAAGCAACGTATACACCCCGAAGATGTCGTCGTGATGAATGGCGAATATTAAGACACACAGAGACCACTAACACGTTAGCGGCGTGTTGGGGCAGGGGGGCCTCCTGAGTGAAGATGTCAGATGGATAGCTCGCTCGCGTCCGGCAAAGCGCCACAAACGTGTCATTCATGGCGTCAGATGCGGAGAAGCGGCGTGTACATTCGAGTCTTGATTACACAGCTAGCGGCCTGCTGCTAACCCACTTAGCCGTGCGCACTAGGATGCAGGCGACAAAAAGCGCAACACTGCCAACTTCCTGCTGGCAATCATCACGATACAACCTGCACGATACAAATCATGGACACTGACTAAAAAAGAGTTTCCAGACGAACGAGCGGGCAGACACACAGACGGGCGGTTGGATGATGGACAGATAGCCAGAGAGCCTCATTTCAATTTGTACGAATGGCTGCTACCAGCTTTCGATACAAAGGCAAAGTAAATCCTCTTCAGCAGTAGTTGACACCACACTGTGGTAGTTTGACTCATCGGCGGATCGTCATGCGCATCTTCTAAATGATCTGTCAATGTATTTATTGAAATTTCATGTAAAAGTACTCGTGGTGTTGGTCCTTGATATCGGTATCAGTGAGTACTCGAGAGTACATCCTCTTCCTGGTATCGATCTGAAAAGAAACGGTATTCATTGATTCTAACAGTCTATTCTCTTCATTTCCTGGCGTGGCAGCGGTGCTTCTGGTACGTTGAGGCCGCGGTTCGATTTTTGGACCCAGATTTCAGTCTGTGTTGCCATGTCCATCAACTCTGCCCATAGCCTTCACAATCGGTCGTGCTTGCCCATGCAACGGTAACTTCAACAAGATTAGCAACTGGACTGTTTGTTTCTTGAATGAACCCCATTTCAAATTCATCCTCACAGGGCCCCGAGTGCTGGCCCTTGATGATGTCAGCATTTCCCTGCGCTCTGATTGGTTGGTCTTGTGATTATTTTACATTTTTTTCATGTAATTAGAAACATATTGATTCTGAACCACACCTTGTCACACCACAGTATGCATATCCAATATGTCTGTTTTGTTTGAGCAAGTAAAGGATGCAAAAAGATGCTGTCACCACTTGATGAAAGATAATGTCACATCTGAGGACATTTTGCTGAAGAAGGACTAATGCTTATTCATCTGTTAAAGCCTGTAATGTGTGTGTGTGTGTGTGTGTGTGTGTGTGCGCACCATCATATGACACGTGCTATTCATTAAAGCTTTCGGTGTACCGTGTGTACTTCCATTATTCACAGAAAAGGTGTGCACTGGCTAATCAGGTTGAGATCACCAGGTGTGTGTGTGTGTGTGTGTGTGTGTGTGTGTGCGTGTGTGAATGAGTGTGAAATGCAGATTTCATCCATTATGTCAATTATGAATTAGCACCTCTATGCCATCACTCTGTCTTGCTGCTGTCTTCATTAGCCAGCACACACACACAAACACACACATGCACATCCCCACACACACACGTGCACACACACACACGCACACACACACACACACACACACACACACACACACACACAGTCATGGCTGATGTGTTGGTGTACGGCTCTCTGGCCTGCTTGGAGTGTGTCATGAATCAAAAGGTGACAGGCACTCGGCTCGTTCGAAGACACTTGAGTCCTCGTCAAACGTGGCCGCCCATCACTTTTAGGGCCACCGCCGTTTCAAAAGTATTCGGACACCGACAAGAAGTGAAAAGTGAAAAGAAAAAAAAAAAAACCATATGGTTTGTGCCCCACGAGCAACTGCAGAAACGCTAATTCAACATTTTATGTGCTTTTCCATGAAAGAAGTCGGGTAAATTGTAGGTCAAAAAAAGTTTGCTCAGGACTAAATTGTGCACACTGAAGTATGCTTCATGAAAGAACTAGTCACCATTGATATTTACAAGTAATGAATGTATGCCTGTGCGTCTTGTAATATTGTCTGTGTGTATGCCTGCACCGTGTGTGTTCAAATAGCCTTTGCTTACAGACTCATAACACGAAGACCCTTCTTGCTAATTGTTTTCTATTTTGTGTTAGCATAAAGCTAGTGGGGGCATCTGGAAGCCTCTTTTTTTTCCCCACAAATGGCTCACAATCCTCCAACCTGCTGCTTATTGGGAAATGTGACTTTGTGATTGGTGGGGCCAGCGCACCCCAAACCCCAAATGAATCACTTGGCATCCTCTCGAAGAGACATCCGATAATCGGGCCTCTGTCGACTTTGATCGGACAAGGGAAAATGCTCACCTTTGCCCCAAAATTTTGAATAATCCAAAGAAAATTCTACGTAAACAGAGATGGTTTGTGTTTCCAGGCATGGATTTAAAAGCCGGTACACGTATTATGCGTTGACATTGAATACATTTGTGCGATGGGACAAATGTAGTGTGTGTAAGCAGGATGCATCTCGGCTCCCAAGCAACGCACAGATTAACTGTGACGTTTTGCTGCTGCTCTTATTAGCTTGTGCTCATTTTCTGTCATCGCTGTTACCTGCAATGAACTGTGCTTGTGTGTGTGTGTGTGTGTGTGTGTGTGTGTGTGTTTGTGAGTGAGTGTGCGCGTGTGTGCGTGTGTGCTTGTGTTTGTGTGTGTGTTGGTCGCGTTTGTGATGTCAGAGAGGTGCAATTGAGATGATGTCGTCTCACATAGCCCGCAGCACCAAGTGCATTAAGGGTACGTCGACATTTGGAATCTGTGCAAAGGAATCCTCCTTCCCCACTCACCAAGTACGGTAATATACTTTTTCGATTAATTAAAAAAAAATTTTTTTGCATATGCACACTTTTTGTTTCGATCCCATGCACTCTTTGGTGGTTGAAAGTCAGTCTAAACTTAGACATTTTCACATGGACATTTTGCATGTCTCAATACTTTCGCACACTACAAAAGGAGCTCATGCTCCCGCTCTTCACTTTTTCTTCCCTTGCGCGGATCACTTCCTGATTGTAGCCGAATATTTTATTTTGTTTTTGATTTTTCTTCCTCCAAGAGAATGTAATCTGTTTTTCTTTCATTTTGGCTTCCTGCAGCTGTCCTACTACTTTTGCACATCGAAGAAGAGCACAAGATGAAGACGAAGACCCAGAAGAAGAAAGACGATCTCATAGCAGGAAATTCACAACCCAATTTTGTTCACTTTTAGCGTTCCAGAACCTTTGCACATAAAAGAGTGGATGTTTTTTTTTTTCCTGTCCAATCCTTTTGCACATATGAGATGAGATTTTGATTTGTATTTTTTTCACTTGTTACTGGTGTTGAAAAATGTTGGCTTTTTTTTCTTGCTGGTGTCGTCCCATCAGTTTTGCTTGTGTGTGACCCAATACTTTTGAACATGCGGCGTCCTGCAAGTCTCTGAAGACTTTTGTCGAAACTTCACTTTTCTCCTCCGATTGGGCATCCCAATACTTTTGCACAAACAGCGTATCATCGCATGTGACAGCGTGACATACGCCGTCCAACGTGACGTGCAAATGCCATTAAGACGTGTCTATTAAACACAAAAGCCCGTCCATGTTGGAGCGGATTTGACAAGCTAACAGCATCGCGTCGCCGTCGAGTCTGATCTGTGTCAGCCCTGTCTGCGGCGTTCTGCGTCAACGCCTCCGCTCGACTCGGCCCCCCCATCTCGGCGACTAATGGGCCTGTCAGCGAGGTCAGGGCACGCGACGGCCGCGCCACGGCGGCTAACGAGCTGACACGCGCCAGCACCGCCGGCGCGATGGGGTGACAGTGGCCAGGGCGCCCCCCCCCACCCACCCTCTTCACGAAAAACAAGTTGTCCAGCAAGCTGAGAGATGATTAATTAGCCAACAATTGACATTATTGTTCACTCCACTTGGAGTCAATGAATACTAATCAAAACAGCGGCCATGGTTAAAATGTTGACTACTTTGAACGAGCGTATGGAACGACTGTTCTAGTGGGCGGCAGGGCTTAATCTCAAGAGCGACACAAAAGAATGAATGCCGCAAAGCAGCACCCCAAACTAACGACGGTCACAATTATTCCATAAAAATGATTCCATGTCCAACATACCATAATTCCTCCTCAGCCTCTGGAGCCCAGATGAACCACTCATCCCTCCATTCGAGACCACTTACCCGAGGTTGTTCCAGCTCTTCCCGGGGGGATCCCATGGCGCTTCCGGGCCGGCCAAGAGACACGGTCTCGCCGACGTATCGTGGGTCGTCGCCGGGGGCCTCCTGCCGGTGGGACGTGCCCGAAACGCCTCACTCGGGAGGCGTCCGCGAGGCGTCCTAATCAGATGCCCGAGCCACCTCATCCGGCTCCTCTCTGAGCCCCTCTCAGATGAAAGAGCTTTTCTCGCCTTATCTCTCAGGGAGAGCCTGTGGAGGCAATCCAAACATATCCGGGATCTCGTTTTGTCGGTCGCGACCCACAGCTCGTGACCAGAGGTAGGAATGTCAATTGACCGGCAAATCAAGCAGAAAGATGCTGACGTCACTGGAAGCCTAAAAGTTCCAAATTTTGTGAATCTGAAATGTGATCGGATGTTAAAGGTATCTGGAGGTAAAAATAAATAAATAAATAAATCGAACATACACGACTGTCAAGAGTTTGGCTATGAGGTCAGGACAATTCAACTGCTGAAAAAATAGTCATGCAGATGTGGGTCGATGCTTCTGATAGTGTTCCGGCCTTACTGGCCCTCACTGCATGCCACAACCATTCCATAATGTCATTTGAATATTTTTGGAGAAAAAGTCCATCATGATCCTTGTATTAAAATAAGAATCATTCGATGCTAATCATTCCATCATTAAGATAAGATAAGATAAGATAAGATACCCTTTATTTGTCCCACACTGGGGAAATTTACAATCTGCAGCAGCTTGATTGTGGGTAGAAAGAAGAAAGAAGAAAAAAAAAACACTGTTCAATTATGTGCAATATAAATACAAATATGGATAAGGATAATTATTATTCCAGGACGCTTGGAATTGTGGAACTATTTCTGAAGATTCCGCCATTTGCTCATTTTGACTATTTGTGACTGAGTCCAAGTGTGTGTGTGTTAGATGTGTGCCATTAGTGTGGGGATGATGAAGGGGTGTTGGTGTTTTTGTTTTGACTTCTTGGTGTGTCGTTGGGGTGGGGGTGCGCCAAGCCCGTGTGTGTGTGCAGTTGCAGAGTGTGTGTGGATAAAAAGTGTGTGACAGTGACGTGCAGTGACGTGCGGACTGACAGGCGCTCTCTCTCTCTCTCTCTCTCTCTCTCTCTCCCTCTCTCGGCCTGTGTGTCAGCGTTGTAGTGTGTCAGTTTTAGTGGCGCGTCTGTGTCACATTGGTGCGCTGGGGACCCGCTCCGAGATCAGCTCACATTAGCGTGAAACACTTTGAGTGATTTGGAGGAAAAATCCAAATCAATTTGCGGGCGCTTCTTCCCTCCCTCCATCAGTCTAGCTTTCTTTCTTTCTTTCTTTCTCCTTGGTCTCCGGAGCCGTCCCCTCGGGCCTGGCCCGCTTGTCACTTGCCCTCGTCGACGTTTCGAGTCGACACGCAAACTTGACACGAAGGCAACTTCAAACGTCCTCCATAAGAGGCTCAATCAGCAGCTGTCAATCGGGCCACCTGCCAGCGTCACCTTTCAAGCACACGGACAAATTCGATTGGCGGCTCGGCGGACGTGCCGAGTGACAGCTTGAGTGACGGACGGGTCTGATTGAAAGCGGACGCGGACGGGCTCCAGCTGCTCCCCGGCGCCGCCAAATGTGACGTTTGATGGATACCCAGGAAAAAAAAAAAAAAAAAAAAAAACAAGACCAACCTGTGACTGACATGCAGCGGACTCATCATAGGTGACTTAACATATATTTAACGTGTGTTTGCACGTGTGGGAATGTGTGTGTCCACTTCTTTGTGTGTATGAGTGCCCACATGTCCGTATGTCCATTTTTTTTTTTGTGTGCACGTGTAGGTGTGTGTGCACTGCACAGCCTAAATATAATAGGAACAGGATCGTGTAATGGTTCCAGGGGGGTTCCGGAACAGAATCGGACTCCAGAAACGTGGACTGAGAAGGGAGGGAACAAAACTGGTTTATTCAACAAAAATACGCGACACCGAACGAAGTGCATCGAGTGACGCTGGTTACACGAACCAGGAAAACAAGTCAAACCAAACACGCTGGCAAAAGGCAAGGAATGTATAACGTAAATAGCTTGCCGTAAAAAGTCAAGAAATAAGCCAAACCACGAGAGATACGCAACCGAGACGCGACGAGATATACACAATGACAATTCCAAAGAACAAAAACAAGGTGAAAAATTCTGTGGCATGAATCAGAAAGACCCGAGCAAGATGAGGACGATTCGGACGAAGGCCTGACAGTCCTTAAATACATGGCGAGTTGAGATGTGCAGCAGGCGCGCAGGCTGGAGGGAAGGCCCTCCTCTGCCACCTGCTGGAGACGCACAAAAACAGAATCGTGACGATTGCAACAGCAGAATGCTTGTCTCTTGCGCTGATGCTAGGCTAATGCTACTGGCTGCATTCATGGCTTGCTCAGTGGATCGGTCCATGCTCTGGACGCTAACAGGGATAGCATGTGTTAGCTTGGGCCGATTTGCCTCGACCAGCGGGACGGCAGATCGCGCCAACCCCTCCGTCGTCCTCCCAAATGTGGCGTTGACCGTGGAGAACAGACACATCGGGCTTTCCACAGCCAAGCGTCAGCCGCTGGGCCAGCGGGACGGTGGGCGCGGCGCCTCGGGCGGCGCCCTGGCTGTCTGCTAATTTGCGCAGCCCCGGAATGTTCCGAGTGGATGGGAAGTGACAGAGTGAAAGACAGAGCGAGTGCCAATCAAATTGTTCACGCCGCAGCTCATTCCACAGCGGGAGATTGATGGAAGGAGGGCACGTACTCACCATCGCTTCACAAAGGTCAGTCGTGCTGGAAATGGAGGAGGCTTTCAAACTACATTTTGTGTTTCAAAATGAGGTTAGGTTCTCAAAATTCAAATTGGGCTTTCAAGATCAAGCCGAAGTTTGGTATTTGAGTACCCGAGGTAGAAAAGTGCGATACCAGTTACAGTCCAGTTACCATTTACCAGCTATGCATAAATGCATGCAATACTTTGTTTTTCTTTTTTACGGTGTGCTTTTGAAGGCCACCGATAACCGCCAAAGATACTTACGGACCCCCAAAATCCGTGCACTACACTGCAACACAGTGAGTGTCGACGTTTACTCTGTATCACTGAGTACTCAAGCGGGAGTACTCACACTGGTATCGGTTTGAAAAAAGTGAGGCTGACTTTCCCTCGCTGACACAGTCGCTGCAGGATTGATGTGAGGCTAACGTGACGCATTATGAGATGAGGTGACTATGTGAGCGCGATGTGAGCGTGCGGCCTGCCTGTAATTGGTCACGTCGCCGGGCATTACTTGAACGACACGGAGACGAGGACGAGAGCTCTGATGGCGCTGTCTGCGTTTGATCCGTCACGCGTCGGACCACGGTGCAAGAGACTGGCGCGCTGAGACCCACGTGAGGACCAAGGTTACATGGACATCTGGGCCTGGGCACGAATTTCCATTCAAGATCATTTAAGTGCTTTAAGTTTCAAATTAGGGTCAGAGTATGGCAGCGACTTATGATGTCACAGTACGACATCAGCCTACGATGTCACACTTTGACACGGCGCTATGATATCGGACTGGTGTCAGCCTGTGACATCACACTGTGGTGCCATGTTATGATGCTCAACTAGGATGTCGCGATGGCCTATGATGTCACCCTATGATGTCGCAAAGTCCACGATGTCACCAAGCTGAATCCCAAATTCCCGCTCCAAAGGCCTAAATTGTGTTTCCCGCCAAGAATTTCCCGCCGACACCTGTCAGATCTTCTCAGCGGCAGTTCTTCGCTTCCTACCACGTAACTACCATTCAGCGCCTCTGGAGCCAAAGACGTGATTAAAAAGTCTCACCTTCGTCCCCTCGCATCCCAAAAGTCGTCCTCCTCAAGGCGCTGCCATTTTGAACGTTGCGTGTGCGCGTCTTGAAAGATTCCAAAAGCAGAGCGCTGACCTTTACACAAGTTCTAGCCAGTCGCTTTTAACGAGCTGATTAATGGCGCTCCAATCTCTCGTGGGTGCTCGTTTGCCACAAAGACTGGCACCGGGCATGTGTTCCCCGTCTGTGCGTTTTCTCGACTCAAGTGGTTTAGTTTCCGCCGTGGCCATTTGTCATTGTCGTCGGTTGTCTGAGAGTTGTGATGTGGTGACCAATTAACAACTTGCATGACTCCAACTCAAATGTGTTGCACTGTGATCAGTCAATTCAGATTTGCACTTGCAGCCAAAGTGTATTTTTTGCCTGTGCTGTGTGCCTTCCGAAGCGCAACCTGAACACCAAATGGCTGTCGCCCTCCAAGGTGTTTTTTTTTTTTTGCACGGCACCTGTGTCATCTGAAGGCCGAGTGCCGGATTACAAAATGACAACAGTCCAAACGGACATTCTCACGGACAGCTCGAGACAACATCAGCAGGTACCCTCGTGAAATAACAAGCCTCTCCCGCCGCCCCAATCGGTTGTTGCATACACTGAAAAAAAAAAAAAAAAGGTATGTTGAATTTACTCACTTTTGTTTCATCGAGTGGCGAAACAAAATAAAATCATCTGGAGCCTGATGTTTTTTTCAGTAGATGTAAGTCAAGATGGCGCCCGAGTAGGCAGCCGTCGGCAAGTGCTCTCATGAGCCTTGCTTTTTTTGTTGTTTTTTGGTTTGTTTTGTCACTTTGTGTTTGTTGTTACGTCGTGTGGACCTGATGTGGACTTTTTTCAGCATTTTTTGGCCACGACATTCATCAAGGAGGAGACTCTGTGCTTGGTGGTTGCGCCTTCTCGGCAGCATGGATATACCAGCACTGTTTTTGACTGGGAGGAATTTCGGCGCCATTTGACTGTCGTTGCTGGACAGTCCCGGGGCGCTTGTGTCTTGCGCCTGTAATGGGCAGCATTTTTCACAGCCCCGCTTTGTTCAGCGGAGAGATCGGTGCTTTTGAACGGTCTGCGGCTGGATGGATGTAAGGCTTGAGGAGCCGACGACGAGAAGAAAGGAGCGGTAGTGCGGAGCGCCGATGCGGATGTGGAAATGGGAGTCGCGGCTTGGAACTGAAGTGGATTTACATGGGACAGGAGATGTGAGCCAATCTCTTTTTTGTCAATGGACGCTACAGCTTCGTGTTTGCTTTCAAAACTTAGCTTGGCGCCGCGTGAGTGGCTGCCTTTCCAGCAGCTCCTATATTTTGTTGTTGCTCTTCTTCCTTTTATAACTTTGCTGCTGTGAATTGGGAATTTCTCCATTGCGAGACTAATAAAGGTTTTCTTATCTTAT
>CAAKHF010013175.1:6350-16441 GCA_901007745.1 Hippocampus kuda
GGGTTACACAACAGCCTTTATTTTTAACAGAAACCGGTGTGGTGTTGTTCATGTATTTTGGGGCCTGTAAGCAGCAACATTGAAAATTGACAGCAATATCGTCATCCGCCCATCTGCTATACTACTTGTCCTCATTAGGAGGCGAAGAATTATGCTTTGGGGATGTGGGAGGAAGCCAGAAAACAAACGCTCACAGAGAATGACATTAGAACCCCGAACCTCACCAAAGCGAAGCGGGTGTGCTAACTATTTGTTCACGGCGCTGCCGACGCCAGTACAGTATATTTTCCATCTGCAAAGTGAACACAGCACTCTAATGCCTTTTTCGCATTGCTCGTCAAATGCAGTGTTCCCCTTTCATTTTTCTGTTTCGCTGCTCCATGTGAAAGTGGACGAAGACACCAATTTCCTGGTTTTCCGAGATGGCATCAGAAGCTGGATGACGGCGTTGTGAAAGGGAATAATCGCGTGAAGCTTTATAACACTCAGTCATCCCACTCATAAAGGTGTCCATACGTGCACTCGGAACCAGGACAACCCTGGCTGCAGTCAGATGATGGATTTAATGGCCGTGTCATCGGACTTGCCGCCGCATAATCGGGCAGAGATGCGCGGAACGATCAGCCCATCACCACCTGCTGCTAAATATTCGATGTCCTGTGACATTATGAGCCTTGGTGTGGTGAGTTTGTAGCCTTGTGGATTCCTAAGTCACCTGAGATGTTGATAACGATACCCTTGTGGGTATTGATCGTGATTGTCGGTCATGAGACCGACACTTGAGTTTCTGTTTTTCTTCTATATATACTGCTGAAGTTTAATCAGAGGTGTGTACTCATTATCTTGAATCTGAGGCCTGGTACACAGATTTTATTTAAAAACTGTGACGGATCCCACGCATAAAGAAAATTAAATATTTAACAGTTTTGGTCGTATTGTGCGTGGTCTGATCTGATAATCTCAACACAGAAAACCTACACACATCAAGATTGTGTTCCACGACTAGTCTCGAATCCAGTTTCCGAGGTCGAGCTCTCACGTGATCACACATGATCTCACATACACAAAGACGAGCAGCCACTTCCGGGTACAGATCGATGGTTGTTTCCGAAGAGAACCAGAGGCGGTAGCGTTGTAAGATGGCGATGCCGGCAAGAAAAGATATGCTTTGGAAAATGCTTGCTGACGTCTTGGGGACCCACTTTTATATAGTACGTAGTGTCGGACATATTTTGTTTCATGACCTGCTGCTTCCTTGATTGGCAACATTGCCTTAACGTCACAGCTCACAGAGTCAAATGAATAGAGAGTTGTCGGGTTTCCCCACACACACGAAGATTTTTGGTGATAAATACCGACCATGTTTAACATAGTTGGCCCGCCCTGTTCCAGACACTATTATGCACCGTCTTAAACACCGCTCCAGCCATCGCAATGCAGAGTGGACATATTTTGCTTCCCGTTCTGTGTTTTTGTTTCAGTGTTGTGCCTAATTAAAGATCTGCATTTGGGTGCGACTGGAGTTTGCCTGAGTCTCATTACCATGAGCTTACCTGTGTGCCTTACACATTAGTACAGGCAGGACTACTGCTTTAGGCTCCACGCTTGATGCAGGACCTCAATAAACCGTTTGTTCAGGTTGTTTGTGTGTTTTTTTTCTTTCATAATATCAATTAGCAGTGTGCGGGTGGTTGTTCGTCTGTGTGTGCCCTGCGATTGGTGAGCAACCGGTTCAGGGTGTCCCTCGCCTATTGCCCGATGACGGCTGGGATAGGCTCCAGCGCCCCCCGCGACACTTGTGAGGATAAAGCGGATCGGAAAATGAATGAATGAATAAATATCAATAGGGGGCTTTGTATCAGAGTAAAATTGAACAATTTCTTGAGGAAACGTAGTGGAGTAAAAGTTTAAGCTGCCAGAAATGCAAAGTAAAGCACGGTTACGTTAATATCCTACTTGAGTACAGTGACAAAGTGTTTGTGCTCAGTTACATTACATGACGACACAAACGAATGTAAAATCATTCTGAAGTGGCAAAAAAGAAAGTGGTGAACGCTGGACAAATTGCACAAGCTCGCCACAATTGTTCTGTATGGTGACACGGCCACACAAGAGAAATAGATTTGGAACTTGATCGGAGCCGCAGTATATCTTACTCGTGGGGATTCATCATTTCTGAGTATTGTTGTCCTTCGAGGCACCACTTAGGATTCCAGTACCTATTGGTCTGCTCAGGTAACGAAAAAAAAAAAATAATAATAATAATAATAAAATAAAAATCCATGACTTGTTGGCTTTTCAAAGTTGTTTTAAGAAGGAGGTCAGATAATGCATGTTCATTAAATCAACTCTGAGGTCACTTTGTCCTTTTTGATGATGAAGAATTGCATCATTTATCCCAATAGAACTGCAATAAAGTCTATTGCAAGGATTTAAGAGCCTCGCGCACTTGAACCGGCAAAATAATTTGAAGCGTCATGACTAACCTTGACAACTCACAATCATCAACTTGCAAAGCTCGCCAACGGCACTTAATCGCAAAAGAAATGACTTGGTGCTGTAAACAGGGATTTAGGGATTCACTCTTATTTATGTGAGAAGATGAGAGACGCACTGGATTAGAAGAGAAATAATAAATAATGAGCACGGGCAAGGACCACTGAATATTAAAATCCTCCAGAGTCAAGCTGATGAGCAAAAGTGAAATGCATTTGGTGGTGCAGGTACAAATGGATTAAATGTTACATCATTTACTGTGTGTTTTGTCATAATCTAATGCTTAATAAAAAAGTTTTTAAAAAATCACGTGACAAGTACATGAAAAGAACGTGTTGATCGATTAACGTATGAATTAGTTGGTTGTATGACAATGACAAAAACTTTGCTGCCACCTTGGGAGCAAGAGATTAAGTTGCAGTGACGTGAGTAGCTTCGTGAAGTGCTTTGCTGTAATTTTGTGGCACTTACAGACAATTTTGTGGGGGGTGCAATTACCTGCAGACTTTTGCAACATTTCATGCACGATGAATGGTGCAAGGCGGTCTCCAACTGCCCACATCACTTGCGCGGCCGACAACATCATCTGCAAGGGGGAGATCTTGGAGTTTACCTGCCAATGTCCTGTTTGGACCGCAGCGAGAACAAACCAACGCAGTAACTGTGATTTGATGGAGACACTGCTCAGTTTCCCTTCAGTCATCATCAAACATTTAAGGCAGCATGTTGCACAGCGTTGGATGTGTTGTGGATGCAACTGTTGTCCTTCATCCTGATCCGAGTCAACAGTAGGCCGTTGCATTTGAATGTTACAGTTTGACATTCCTGTTTTTGCTGTACAATATTAAAGGTATGCGAGCATAATTAATCTTCATTTGCTTGTTTTGACGGTTTTTAGGATGACAGATGAAAGGTTAATATGCCAGTTGTGGCCAAAATGTCTGTCTTACTTGAGTGACTGTAAATCTCTGCAGAGCAACCACTGGTTCGGCAATGACCACAATGAATGTCTCTTTTTCTCGTATTATCTTTTAAAAAACAAGGTTTTACAGAGATGTATTTCATCAAAACACACCACAACAAGAAAGCTTTAGCACCAGAACCTTATCACATCAATCTTTCTTTGTAATCATGGATTGGAAATGAACGGTTTGTTACTCTGAGCTTGTAACAATGAGTAGCAAGGTACGACATGTTACCAGAAACCCCATGCGACCCTCAAAGTATTGCACTCATCATTTACAGCGGAATCCACGCTCAGTAATTTCTTAGTTCAAAGCAAATGTAAAGTCGCATGATAGTGCAGTGGTCTCCATGCAACCGGTGTAACACTGATATCCACTAAGACACACGGTGCACCATAAATGTGCCCTTCCGACCATTGACTGGTGACCATAGTAGTCCTTTTGTCTGGATAGGTTCCAGCTTGCCCCCAAAACAGCGTATTTTCAGCGCATAAGGTGCGTATAAGGTTCAAATATAAGGCACACCACATTATAAGGTGCATAGAATAGAAGCTACAACAGTGAGTGGGGTTGCGGTATGCATCAACGAGATGGTGCGATGCTAAAGGGAATACAATAGAATACAATACAGCTTTATTTATTATCGAGCTGTCACACCCGCTGCAGCTGGAACAAAGCGCTTTACAGATCATTTAAAATACCACCTCAAAGAAATCTCAATATTGATCCATA
The DNA here is from genome assembly GCA_901007745.1 of Hippocampus kuda. Classification (NCBI taxonomy): domain Eukaryota; kingdom Metazoa; phylum Chordata; class Actinopteri; order Syngnathiformes; family Syngnathidae; genus Hippocampus; species Hippocampus kuda. Next base: position 10,544 of record CAAKHF010013175.1, read on the forward strand.
TATATGGCGCATCGGATGAGAAGGCGCACTGGGAAAATCGAATGCTCTTAGGTGCACCTTATAGTGTGGAAAATGCTGTCATCAAAATTCCTTTTCTGGGTGGAATTTCATTGGCCATAATATTTTGTAAATACCATTACAATTAATGCACATGGACCGTAGGAGTAAAATCCGATTTTAGTTCCATTAACATTAAATCCATCAAGATTTTTCACGGGATAAAAATCTAAAATAAGACAAATTAAAGCAGACAAATTGGCACAATTGTAAGACAGTCATGAAGTGGACCAAATAATTAGTAAGGATGAGTCACACAGCCACATGTTAGACTAATGAGGAGAGGGGAAGTCAGTTGAAAGGAAAAAAAAAAAAAAAAAAACCTCTGCAAAGCCACGAGTCCAAACCATTATTTTGGTAAATTGGATTGTAAACTCTTGTCATCTGCTTTCTGCTCATTACAGGGAAAGCAGTGGCAAATTGAAAGTTAATACATGCCTTGTCTGTTTTATACATTATAGCAGGAGCCATTTGAGAGTTGATTTTCAAAGGCAGATGAACTAAAGTTTGCACAGTAGTATCATACCTCTGGCATGATAGTATGGCATAAATGAGAAGCGTTTTTTTTTTTTTTTTTTTTTTTTATCACCTCATCATTTTTCCAAGCTATTTAGCCAAGATGGCGGAAATGAATTCAGAGGAGATGGGTTGAATGGGGATAGATCCCCAATTAGTGAAGCAGGACGCCATGCCTCCAAAGACAGTTTACTGTAGCACACCAGGTTCTTGCTGTCTTCAACATTTCCAGTAATGTGCAAATGATGGTCCAAGGCATGTATCACAGACGTTGCTCTGGATCCCTGCTGGCGCAAAGCAATCCCTCGTAGAGGAAGATTAACTTTCATGTGAGAATTGAATATTAAACTCGCTTGCGTCTTTGCTTTTCTGTTTATCCTCCTCTTTCCCCACTCCTCTCATTTGTGATTCCCAAGTTGACCCACATAACACAATAATAATATCAGAGGAAGAATTCATGTCGGTTGCCGTAGCTATTATAACGGAGTTGAGTCATGCTGAGTGAGATATTGTAATGAGCTTCAACGGGATCCAGACTGACATAAAAGTAGCCGGAAACCAAGGAACCAGAACCCGCAATTAATCAGAAAACATTTGGTGATACCAGTCGATCGCTACATCGTCAGAAGTCCATTGCGAAGGGTCAACGATATTTTGCTATTTTCCACCGGTGCGGCTTCTGACATAAGTGCCTACATAATTAACGATTGTCCGATGGGTTCATTCCTATAAATGGCGACAAGAATCATTTAAACACAAGGTAAGGGGCAACAGGGCGGGGCTGACAAGCAGACTGGCACAGGAGGAAGAGTAAAGTGACCTGAAAGGAGAGGAGAGTCATTCTTTCAAAATAAAACAGGAAGTGACCAGACCAACACGAACAACCCTCATTGCGGTGTAATAGTATCTCACACTTGTCGCTCAAATGTTATTTCATCATAAAAAAAAAATGAAGTAGCCGTATTGTCACAGGTCAGATTGTAATTAGAGTCAGTTGTATCCCATCTCATCGTAACTGGAGTGACTCATTGGAGTGGCATGCTAAGTATTGCAAATGTATTGTTGACAGCATAACGAGAGTCACTTTGGCCTGAGTAATGGCAACGCACAGCCCTACTGTGTATACCGATAGGTCTAAATTAACCCTCTGAGGGTCAGCGGTTGCTACAGTGGACAGCTTATCAGGTTACAGGGTGCATGAAAGAGTTAAAATATAGAGCATTTATAAACTTTGGCTTTGCACTAAAGCCATATGAAACACACGCAGACCTCAGCGTGTTCATGTAAAGAGGTGCTTAGTAATGAAAGCTTAAAAAATAATCCCCCCACAGCCTCTTTCCCGGTGCTGATAATTTACACAGGCAAAGACATCAGTCAAACAAAATGAAGTCTTTCAATGTGTTCAGAGAACTCCCCCATACACACGTCTGCAAGCACGCAAATATAATATGTGAAGCATGTGTGACACCAGTAAGCCAGCTTCACAAAACTGAGCAAGCATATCAATCAAAAAAGGGTGTCTGTTTGATATTCATTGTTCAGCATTTGTTTGCTCACTTTTATGAATATTTGGAGACATTTATTGGGAGGGAGGATTTGTTAAAGATCACAGCTTGATTACAATTGTCATGGAAACATGAATTTTGGTTCACTTGTATTTGTCTGCAAGCCTCAGCACGGTCACTATTCTGCGAGAACTCTTTGCTCAGTAAGAATTCCTTATTACTCCAAACTCCAGGTTACCATTTTGTAATGCTCCAATGAAACCTTTGACTCAAAAATGTTTGGTAAAAACAAAGCACTGCAGATCGCTTAAATACCTGAGCATTGTGGGGCTTCTTCCACCGTCAATCTGAGCACAAACCCTTCAAGTTTCTGCAAGAAAGAAAAAAAATAAATGTCAGGAAAAGCCTGCTAGACCATCTGAAATGTATTTGTGATGAATCAGAGGAACTTTAAATGTGCAGCAGATGTGTGCTGATCCCCAGTTAACATTTAACTTTGAATGTCATTCGTTAATTCTGAAAACAGGCACGTCACAGTTGAGAGGGTGTGCACACTTATGCAAACACATTATGTTAGTTTATTTTTACTTGCTTTCTTGGAAAAAAACGGGTTGGTTTGAGCTGTGCGGGTTATAGGTCACATTAGCATTGAGAAAGGTTTTTAATGATTTATCTTGTTCAGATTTTTTTGAAACACAAAATCCTGGTATTTGAACATGGGTGTTAGAACGTTTTTATATCCACTTCTCTCTGGGTCTGGAAAATGTAATTTCTTCCAAATCTGGTGACACCTAATTGTAGCAGTGAAAAAAACCAACTCCTAGACTGTCCTTTTTTGACCTTTTTATGCTGTTTAATGAGGTCAACATTTGGTCACAATGGCATCACTGCTATGACAGGCGCAAATGACATGAGGACTGTGATGTACTGTAGATGACATGTAACAGCCTGATCCCCTTTTATAAAGGACACGAATACCCTGAAGCACCGTGTGGAAAATAGGAACGGGAGGAACATGCAGGAGGGATGGAAGGATTCATTGCCTTCATTGATAATAGCGGCACTGTTCATAATTATATTTTAGAACCAATCAAAAATCAGACCATTCACCTCTCGGTTTGGATATTGTACGCTAATTTTCTGCCCCTGCACTTATTCTGCCAAGTTCTCACCTTGGGCTGAATGAAATGTAGCCTGAAAGACATTGAAATATTGTAAATCAAGCGGCGTTCATTAAAATAATTAGTGAACACAACAAACTGTGGCAGTTTAATCCTCTCAAAGGTAGTTGACTTTGTTTGTGTCCAGGATGTATCCCAACAAAATCCCCAAGCCTCCTCAGCTGTCTCCTCTTGATGCAGAGGCGTAGCGCCTTAACTCTGAGCACCTCCCAGATGGTCAAACTTCTCACCTTAAATCTAAAGAAGGGCCCACAAACTTTGTAAAGAAAACTCCCTTTGTTCTTCCAAACATTAGCCACTGCTTGTGACTTTTAGTGAGGGTTCTTCAGACATTGCATTTTAACTTCCACGCACAGTCAGCTGGATGCATGGATGAATTGGACTGATTGATCTCGAGCATTTCCACATAAATTGGGATTGGCACTAAGCATCAGGATAGTCAATGCTAGCTGAGCCTGGGTACAGAGCAACCATTCGCACTCCCACTCACACCTTCTGGCATTTCAGAATCTTCACGTAACCTAACAAGAGTTTTGCACTGTGTCATTCATCAATTTTTAACCCTTTCGTGCACCAGTAAGGACAACCTATAACCTGATAATATGATGGGCTGTCCACTGTAGTAACCGCTGTCCCTGAAAGGGTTTCATCCATACAAGCACATCGACTGTAAAACAAAAGTATCTAATTTGAATCTTCTTGCTATGAGGAAACAATACTCCCTCATGTCCCACTGTACTGATGCCACGCACTCGAATTGATTCAATTTACAAGGTCGTGTTCTTACAGTGCGCTGTCGGCATCATTGTGGTGTGAGGAGAGCCGGCCGGCCCCGCCCAACGTGGTCACGTGGCTCCCCTTCCCCATGGGCTCACTGCCTGTGGCAAGGGAACAAAGGGGTCAAGAGAGTAGTGAGCTGGGTGGCGGCTGAAGGCCAGGACCTTGGCAGTCCCATTCCCCAGCTACACAAGCTGGCTCTAGTGACGTGAAATATCACCTCTCGGACAGAAATGGAGCCTGAGCTGGTGTTCCAGATGGAGAGATTCCTACTAGATATAGTTGGGCTTGCCTCAATACACGGCTTGGGCTCTGGGACTGGTCCTCTTGAGTAGTTGTGGACTCTTTTCCCCGCAGGAGTTGCCAGTGGTGATAGGCACCGAGCAGGTGGGGGCATGCTGATTCCACACTCGGTGCTTGAATGGATGGGTGGTGTGACAACAGGACGGTGTAGGCACAAGTCCATCATTCTTCTTCACACACACTCTCAAGGGACAGAATGCGGTGGGGGCAAGGCAGAGGGTCCGTTAATGCACACCCACTGCACAACACTTCAAAAGGTTTAGAACTCTGCAAAGATGCATTGACGTTTCTGTTCCAGTCCAACAGTTGTTGTTTTATTTTTTTCTTTGGCCCATGATATAGACTAGGGGAGTCTCGTAATGTTTTACTGGGCATCATTTCAATTGGATTAGAAGCCTCTCCTCTTGTACTAACTCAGCCGAACTCATCTTGACGGCAAGGTTCTTGTCCAACTTGGATGCTCACTTGTGTTTCACTGCAGCTCAAGTCATCGCTATGTGTGGCATCAGACAGTCTTTGTACCGCCCCATTTTCGACTTGAATCAATATATTTCATCAAACCACCCTGGTACAGGGCTGACACACCTACGCTGATACACATCAGTTTACACTGTAAAAGAAAAGACCGTCTGTCAGGTTTCGTCTCATACCTTAGTAGGTGGATTGGCTCCCTCAGTTTCAATGTAGCGTAGGATTTCTTCAATGCAGCTGAGTGTATTCAGCTGCTGTAAAACAATATGCCTCTAAGGTACATTTTGTTGCGCTAAAAGGTGTGTTTAACTTGCAATTAAACAAGATAGCAGACTCCCACAATTAACTAGATTAAATATTTTATGTTTCAACACGCTGCCTGCAGCCGAGAATATCGCGGTCTCTGGACAACTTCGCCTCTACTCCTTCTCTGTTCAGAGATGAAAGTGGACTTTTCTGAAAATCCCGGAAAAATAAATAAATAAATAAATAAATAAATCAACAAACACACACACACACACACACACACACACACACACACACACACACACACACACACACACACCTGGCCGATCACGCATGAATCAGTTTACACAAAACGCTATTCAAATACTCGACATTCAATGACTAATCTTCCTTTTGTGTGCACACGTGCACCCTTTGTGGCTTCCGTTCTCGACGAAATTTCGAAATCTCAGAGATATGGTGAGTCCATGAGAATGCGAGGCGAGGGTATTACTGTTGTGGTGACGCCACTCAAGCTCAGCGAGCCTCAGCAGTAGATCGTCTCATGCTCCCTGCTGGGCGTGCTTCAGCGCGAACATGTACGCAAGCGCGTCTTTTGATTTCAACCAATCAGCGCCGACGCAACGATGACACACACTCGACGTCGCACACGACAACAGCTAAGCTAAACTAGCCGAGACGACACTCGAAGTCGGCTGGACACGTTTTTCTGCCAATTCTGTGTGTCTTTTTGTCTAAATATATTTTTTACGACAACTGTCTTGTCCACGGTGTCTTTTATTCGTTCCACTGGGGTTTAGCAAGTGTGTTTATAAAGAGACGAAAACTGTTTGGGGACTATC
>CAAKHF010013180.1:0-10523 GCA_901007745.1 Hippocampus kuda
GCCTATCCCTGTTGACTTCGGGCAGGAGACAGACTATACCATGAACTGGTCGCCAGCCAGTCACATATAGGGCACATATAGAGTATCCATTGTCATATTTTACGCTTCATAATGTGCCACACATTTTCAATGGGAGACAGTTTTGTCTTTATTTTTATGGCCATTTTCTTGTTGCATGATGTCGCTTCTCCTGATTAGTTTGGTTACGTTTTTCTGTAAATTATCAGACAAAATGGTTTTGTCGATTTCAAAATGTATTCTGCTCATCAACAAAGAACTGGAGACCACAACATAAGTGGTCAGATCTTGGTCCTAATGTGATTGCTAAGGCCTGCAATTCACTAACCATATAAGGGGAATTATCCTGTTACGTTTACAAAGGAGATTTGATTCACCGTGGCGACTCTCGCATAGGGTTAAGCCGAAAGCAAAGATAGTTTTACTCAGTGTGGCGCATGTTCTCTTTTAAGAGGAAAAATAGAACTATCCAAAAGTGCATAAAAACTGCCTTTAATTCCTATTTTGTGCTTATTTGACCTATTTTTGTCTATCAGTGTTACAATGCCTAATGTTGTTAATTGTTGCATGTATTCTTGAGTTTTATTATAGGTTTAAGATAAGATAAGATAAGATAATCCTTTATTTGTCCCACACTGGGGAAATTTACAGCCTTCAGCAGCAAGATTGTAGGTAGAAAGAATATTATTATATTCTTTATATTCTTTTATATTTTATATTATAAAGAAAGAATTATTATAGGTTTATAGTTTGGCTTTACTTTGAATCACTTACCGAAGGGGTAGATAATATTTGTCTTTATATATTTTTTAAAGTGTCGAATTTGAATTAACCTTCCATATTGAAAGAAAAAAAAATTGAAAATGTCTTACTGTATTTCCAAGTAGGGCTGGGTATCGATTCTGATTTACAAAATCAATTTGATTCAATTCACATGGGCCCGATTCAATTCGATTCCCTTTGATTGGTTTTCGATTCGGTTAGCGAAGGATTTCAGGCAGTGCCAATTTTACTTTTATGTGGAAGACATTCTCCAAAGAAGCAATACTGCAAATGACCAGAACTCCAAGCTGTGCTGACCAACACAGAGTGCCTCCTGACCACTAAAACTCTCCTTCAATGCGAGAGTGGCTGCCTTTACAGCAGCTCCTATACATTTTGTTTTTCTACTTTCTTCCTTTCATAACTTTGCTGCTGTAAATTGGGAATTTTTCCATTGTGAGACTATTAAAGGTTTTCTTATTCTTATTATAATGTTCAGTGTTCCTATGCATGTTGTTTGCAGCTGCGTTGTCTCGGGCGTGGCCCGCCTAGTACTGACGCAGCCTGGAAAATGTGTACTATTTGCATTGAAGAGAATAGTGGGACCAGCTGCCAGACTGCGAACACAGCCATCTAAGCATTTCTGTATGTGCACACTGGAATGCCTTAATGAGCTCGAGGACCATATAGTTGCAGCGCAACCCCATTCAGCGCTCAAACAGTCCCTGTTCTCAGTCAGGAGGAAGTTACACAGGTTTGCCTTGTAAATTCTAGATCTCACTTTTTATCACACATTGTTTGAACCATTTTGTCTTTTTTCTTGTGTTTTTCTGAGAATGGAGCTGTCTTTTTTGTTTGTGTGCATATGGGTCTGCTTGCATGTGGCGTACTAAATTAATGAAAAAGTAGCTAAGGCCTGACCGAGCTAACGAACTCCAGCTGGGCTTTGTTGTGCTTATTAAGCAGATTGAGGAAAGTAAATTCTCTTGAGCTTAGCTCATACCTCAGACCAGACCTAAAGCAAAAGGTTTTTTGGGGGTTAGGGGTTTTTTCTTTTCTTTTTTTTTGCCAAATTCAGCTCTATTAGCGTATTTCACCTTTTTAGAATCACCCCCGTATTTTATGCATGATCTGTCAGGTTATTTCAAAAGAAAGCAATACCTCCTGTTATCTTTAAAAACAATCCAACGATTGGGATAACATTGAAATATATTGCCTTAAATTGTGGTGAATAGCTCTCCACCCTCTGAATAACCATACAAGTATATTTGGTATTCACTTTAGGTGTTTACAAATAGACAAGTCAACACAATTGGTCTACCTACCTTTGTCCTTCAGTCTGCTCTCCCAATTGTTACATTTTTAAAAATTTTTTTCAATTTATCATTTATTTTTGGGGGACACCCACGGTTTATGGTAGCTGACGGGAAAAGAAATTTCATCCGTGCTGTTGCACATTAAGCATATTTGACAATAAAGTTGACTTGACGGCAGCCCGGTCGTCCAGTGGTTAGCACGCCGACTTCACAGTGCAGAGGTACCGGGTTCAATTCCAGCTCCGGCCTCCCTGTGTGGAGTTTGCATGTTCTCCCCGGGCCTGCGTGGGTTTTCTCCGGGTACTCCGGTTTCCTCCCACATTACAAAAAACATGCATGGCAGGCTGATTGAACACTCTAAATTGTCCCTAGGTGTGAGTGTGGGCGTGAATGGTTGTTCGTCTCTGTGTGCCCTGCGATTGGCTGGCAACCGGTTCAGGGTGTCCCGAGCCTACTGCCCGAAGACAGCTGGGATAGGCTCCAGCACCCCCCGCGACCCTAGTGAGGATGAAGCGGTTCGGAAGATGAATGAATGAATGAATGAATGTTGCCAAGTGGTAAAGGTCAAATGTTATTGGGGACAAAATCAGCCTACCACCCAAGCATCAAGCCACAGCATCCCTAAAGGGACGATCATTCGGGGTTTTTTTTCTCTGCATGTACCAGAAGCACCATGTCAGACACTCGTCATATTAGACGTGCTTTCAAGTGAGTGGGTCTGCATGCAGCAAGCCAAAATATGCGCCTGTCAACTTAGAAACCAAACAAGTACAAACGGTAACATTATAAAAAAAATAAAATAAAATAGCCTCTTGCATTAATGCAGCAGGCTCTCGTCACTATCCCTCATCTTTAATGTTTCCAGCGGGCCGCCGTGAGGCGGGCGCGCTTTGTTGTGAGCGCTCCGACAGTGAGTGGAGGTCTCAGGAGGGACATTGCCGAAAGTTGAAAGCTCAACAAGCTCTGTGAAGTGCCTCGCTTTTATGTTGCACATTGTGCCGGAGCTGCCGCACGGGCAGCGCAAGTCCAAAATACAAACTTATTTCAAAAGCACTTTGTGTCAGTCGCCACCTCCTCCTCCTCCGCTCCCGGTGAATTGTTGCGTCTGTTTGGAACTTCATTAGAGGTAGATATCTTTGAAAATGCGGGGCTTTTTGAGTGTTTTGGTTCCCCCCCCCCCTCACCCCCATCACACACATGACAGCCTGCAGCAGCAGTTGGTAGCCCATGCTGCATGTCAAGAGTAACATCTTATTAAAGTGTTGATTCTTGCCTTGGGCTGCTTCCAGCACCGTTCAGGTCAGGGTACATGTCAGGACACGGAGGCGGCCATAAGACTGTTCACGACACTGCAATAAGATTTAATTGCCGTTCTGCGTGTGTGCCTGTGATGAGTCACGTTGTGGTTGCCACCGCTGCCATTTAACACCCCCCACCCCTCTTCGACCCCCGATGACTATCAGTATTACCTGCTTATTTTGTTCATTGTGCTCAGGGTGATGGCGACAGGATAAAATATGACTGATGCAACGCTCAACTGGAGTTAAATGTCATATCTCACGGTACATTGAACATTTGACAAATAAAATACCTTTAGCTTGATTTTGAAAAGACCTCAGGCCTAATAGATCAGTGCTTGTAAGTCTTATTTCGTGTCATCGTTTGCCCTCGACTTTTTTTGAGGCCTTTCAGGACTTGGAAGGGTCAAAACTTGGTAAAAATTTGAATCGCATTGAAGATACACAAAGTCCATCTTTTGATCCTTTACTGGCCTCTGCATTGGTGCTCACATAAGTTGTTACTACTATCTCTCTTTTTTTTTTTTATTGTAGATGCTATACCTTGTTGGGAGGGGGCAGAACTTGACTCCTACTTCTGGTACTGAATTATTCGTCAGTTGTGAGACAAAGAAATTCCTTATTTTTGTGAGCTGGATTTTTTTCTGTGTGCTCTCTATGGTGATGCTTTTAAAAACAGCAAATCAGGACCGAAATTTTTTTTTAAAGTGAGCTCTGTCTGTGAGTGGTCTCGTTGACAGAATCATAGTGTGACTATTGCAATGGCTTGAGGCACTGGACAAATGCCAGGAGAGAAGGAGGCGAACTGGGGAAGAGCTACGCGTTGTCGGCAAGGAAGCAGTGGCCTGCAGGCTAGAAAAACAAGTTAGTGATTACAAGGTCAAGTATTAGTGATGGGAATTTTGGTTCTTTTTTGAGAGCTCATCAAGCTCCAGAGTGGCTCCTTAGTCTTTTTTTGATCACTTCAATTGTCAAAGTATGTAAAATGAATTTAGAATTTTTTTTGCCCCAGTTTTCAAATGATTCAGCTTCCAATGGAGTCATTATTTTTGGGGGGCTAAATTTCGTCCCAGCTTTTGTACATCTGCTGGGTTTCATATTTAAAACGTGTGACTTTTTAAGTCGGCCGCAGCGTGGCTAAACTGAAGACGAAGGATCACGTCTGAACTTGGCGAACCACACTCACTACGGGCTATGTTTTCCCACCATGCCTCGCTATGGTGGTTTGTTAAGCCCAAAAAGGTGCATGTATCCACTTAGTTGGTGCGGATCGGCAATGGTTAGTGCTCAGACCTGAAGCGAACTGCACCACGTCCATTTGGAAGAGCACCGAAGCCACCTCAAAAAAATGGATCTCGGTCATTATGTTTGATCCGCACCAGGATTCCGTTTGTGTGTACTCACATGAGCCGACCAAACAGTGCAGGTTTGAATACACACTTGGATCAAAATGAAATGCATTTCTCATGATAAGATGATCAACCATGTCGTTCGGCATCAAAAACAGTCGTGCCATTGAGAATAAATAAAAGAATAAATTCCTGAGAGGAATTTATCAATACCTTTAGAACATTACATCGACCGTATAACGCAATCACATGGACTGAATATTATTGGTGCATCTGTACAAATCCATAAAAAAAATAACCACGCTCAAGGAGTTAATTTTGCCAGCGAGGAGATTTAAGAGGGACGGTCTGTAAATCAACTGATTCATCACGTATAATGTCTTCAGCGAACTGAGAATGTGGCTGAACCAAATACTGAAAAAGCTGAGGATGGCAAAGCCATTCTTGGATCCTTCTTTTAATCCAAAGCCATTATCTAAGAGATTTCAAATACAGTCAGAGTCTCTGTGGTGTTTTATTAGCAATGTAAAGAGGCCCTGTCCAGATAAGAGGCTCTTTATGGATGGTGTTTCCCCACCACTGGAGGCCTCGGGGCCCACCAGAAGATATTAGATGACTCCACTGTGGAGTCTGGAGTCTTCAAGCCAGCTGTTCACACAAAACCTCCACAGACAAGACACTGAGCCACAGAGGAGGGCACGCAGGGCCAATAAAGTTGGGTCAGGTGCAGGCAATATGCCACCGCCAGTGTTTGAAAAGTCGGGATTTGTGTATTCCGTGTTTACATTGACCCAATCCTGTGCAGAATGCCGAATGAACCTCTTTGAGCTTATTGAAACATGTCATATAGTCGTCTTGCTCAAATAATGGCATCTTTTGAAGTGTTTTTCAGAAAGTACAAAAAAAAAATAAACCCCGGAAACAAATACTGATTATATTTATCAATACTTTCATTTTACGGGTAGAATTCAATGATCTGTTTAACTATGCATGTAGCCGAATTTAGCGGAGGTGGCCGGCATACTGAGGAGATGTTTACAAAGATATGTGAGGTATTTTTTATTTTTAAGAAGAATAATTTTAAGAGGGTGATGATATGTCGTACCCTGCAAAAAACACAAACATACACAAGGGCACGAAAAAGGGCGGGGAAAGTGTGTAGTGTCGCGGGCATTTTGTAATCTTGGAAGCTTGGCAACCTGCAAATGATACAAAATGCGGTTACTTCTCCATGACCGGATCTGATTTGATTTGAATGTTCCGTTTAAAACCCGAGACAATTGCTTTGGGGTGTACAAAGTCAATGAATCACTCGAGTAACAATTGTGAGCAAGTGTGCCTAAAATGGAAGGGAAGGCAGACAGTGTGATCAGATCCGAAATAATTGAGCGGGTTTCATAATGTCTCTTCCTCCTCCATTGAGACAAGGAGAGGGCAAGGCAGGATGTCCTGACCAGACACAGCGCTGAGCTCGCTATTCACTTGTACTGCCTTGCTAGTGTCTCTGCCGACGCAACAAGCAGTGACCCGACACGCTGCACAACAGGCCACAACATTAGGTACACCGGCACCGATCTAATTCAAGCGTCGTACAAATAAGTTGACCTTCAGTTTTGCTTCACACTGTCAAAGAGGTGCTCATTTAAAAATGTGTTCAATGTTTGGGCAGGGAATTGCACTGCATCATATGGGGAGGATTTACTGCAATGGTGACTAAATCAAAAAAAATATTTGAACCTTTTCGGGGACAGCGGTTACTACAGTGGACGGCTTATCAGGTTATGAGGTTACAGGTTATCGTTATTGGTGCATGAAAGGGTTAAAGGCAACATGCAGTGACGTTTTACATTACTGTAAATTCCAACCACAATAATCAACATGTGGAAAAAAAAATCAATCAAACAGGGTGAGTGTAGTAACGATAAAGCAGAAGTTGAATACCTTTTAAAGACCTTTAGTGGCGCTCGTTCATTAGGCATACGGTTCCTTTAAAAAGTCAATTGGAAGAGCCCGCTTCCCCCCCGGCGTGGGGCCCGAGATGAGGACCTGGTTTCAAAATTGCACGCTTCAATCTGCTGCAAGATGCTGACATCAGCAACAGCCGCGCTGGAGGTCAGCCGAGGTCATGGCTGCCAATCACCCGCGGCAAAATCACAACAGCCTCGGCGGACGCTGGCCATTGCTGCTGAGGTGCAAGAAAAGAGGGAAAGGATGGAAAAAGTGAATACTGAGTGTGTTGACACCAACCGTCCAAGCAGCTGGATAGAACTTTAAGGCTGTTGTGGCTGACCTGGTTGGAAAAAAAAAAAGCTGAAAACTTATCTTTGACTTGCTTAAATGTCTTGATTGATTTGGCAGTAGTCATCAGCTCATATTGGTTGACACATTCACAACTTGATAATACTGTGTACCTTTTTTTAATTGTTGTATCTTGTCAGTGTATTCCCCCATGGTTGTGCCTTACTAACATAAAATTGGGCGTGTGCTTAATGATCAAATTTTTTTTCACAAATAAATGAAAGGGACTTGTGATCATTTCTGGTGTCAACATTGCTCAATTGTTTGTCCAAATATTCAACAAGTAGGAATATGAAACAAATACATGTTACAATTCGATGATTGCACAATAAATGAGAGTTGTGCATAATGTGAAAAAAAAAAATAGAGTGAAGAATAAAAATGATGGTCATTTAACTTTTAACTACGTCCTCATCGTTTTTTGCCCTCTTTAGTTCATGTTCTCTCTCAGAAGTGGTTTTTGCCTGGCGTTTTGTAAAGAACTTGATCCAAGGACGTTTGCATTTGTCGGCTTTTAACAATCCTTCGAAAACGTCCAAGGCAAACATCAGCATAGTGAGCGATCGCCGGACTGGTGGAAACTTTTTCTGGATGATTCACTTTTACGTAAAACTATCCGAACGCCTCATGGCCCGAGGAGCGTTTAACCAGGATGCTGCATTGACACATATCTATCTATCTACACACATCGACATAGATGTCCATCTTAGCCAATGGGATGCCAGGAAGATGCTTGGTAATAGCCAATGGCAGAGCAGCTATGAGTATGTTGCGTTCAGGAAACTCGGAGCTTTGAGTAGCAGACAGTACTGTATTTAATGTTTTGTAACTTGAACTTCCATTCGTAACAAGAGACAATATTTTCCTGTTGAGGCGTTTCGTAACTTGAACATTTCGTATGAAGAGACGTTCGTGAGTAGAGGTACCAGTGTATTTCTATAACCGTCTAAAATGACACATAAGCAGAAACAGACTACATGTGTTATAAGGAAAAGTCTCCACCATTCATATTCCATGATCCAAACGAGATAAACGTTTAACTGTACAGTACTGAACTCTACCTTTGATTAATTGTCACTGTTAGTTCTGCGATAGCGCTGATACACTCATAGTTTCCTCATACTTGTTTCAAATCCCCGTTCTTGGTCATTTACCAAAACACCGCACACTATTGTGGAGAAAATAATCCTTATCCTTGTATTTATATGCATTTAATAGAGTGCAGATGTTGCTAAGTCTTACTGTTACTGTTTCGTAATAAACATACGAGTGTGCACGTATCATCCGGATGAACCGAGACAAATGGTGCTGATTAGAGAACAACAGGCTGCAAAGATCCAGAGGGCAATGTGCCATTACAAGCGAGTGAGTTTCAACATCAGGACTGGTTCAGAAGTGAGGCCAGCGGATCAGTGCTGCCAGGACACTTGATCATGACATCATCATCATCATCATCACCACAGACATGAATGATGCAGTTGTTTTGGTTTGATTGTTTGTTTTGGAGTTTTTTTTTTTGTTTCGTAAATCTGCTGGATGATGTCAAGTTAATTGGGTCACTGTTGTCTCTGCAAAGAAGATGCTAGCAAATAAGCACATATGAGACATGCTTACTTGGCCACAAAGTTCGTTCACACAACCACAAAGTTTCATCTCTTGTCTGATTTTTTTTTTTTTTTTTTTTTTTTACATCCGGACAAGGGGCACACCTTCAACTGCACTATTTTCCAAATTAGGCACATGCTGTTTTTGTTCTTGTTCCTAAATTGTGAATCCAATTTAGAGTGATTTATTTTTATTTTATTTTATGTTTTTTTTTTGTGTGTGGAGAGGATCATCAACAACTACTGCATGAATGATTGCACAGAAACCCACAAGGGGGAGAGCATAGACATCTTCCAAGGCCTTTGGTTCACTTAAGATAACGGCACTGCACTGTATTTGATTCTGTGGAGAGAGCAACTCTGTATTGTATTTTGCATTTGTATTTGTTTATTTGCCCCTAGACATCAAAACAATGTAATATCATAACCAGTAGGACTGGAAGTGTTAAAATCCTCTGTTGCTCAAAATAACAAAAAAGTCAAATAAATTCCTGTAGTCACCCCTTGATAAAAAAAATAAATAAATAAAAGTTGTGTTTTTCATAAACATCACAAAATGGTAAACCCCTCCCCCCATAAACATCTTTGTAGATGTAATTAATGATTGTTTCAACTTGAGGTCTCGATATCATGATCTTGTCATTCATTTCTTTTGAAATCATCAACCATTCGTCTGTACTTGGCACTGTTTAAGGGGCAACTGATACAAACATTACAAATGGCCGTCAACAATAGATTGACAAAGGTGGCTTCGGGGAAACTTGTCATGTTTTCTTAAGGCAGCACCTGAGCGCATCGGATAAAACAGACTCAGTGCCGAAAGCCCCCCCCCCCCAACACATTTCCAGGCCAGTCAAGCTGTGTTGACTTAACTGATTTTTGGGGTACTTTTCAAGCAGCTGCCTCCTGTAAGTACTTGCGCAAAATCACCGCACGCCACTTGTGGCATTAGTGGTGCCAAATGGCTGTGAACATTCGCCCCCGCTCACACTCAATGACACGTAAGTGCCCCACTGTGGGCGGGTCGTGAGTGCTCACAGGTGTACGTTTGCGGTCGCAAGATTCACATCAGTTCCAAACGTTGAGTCAGCCAATCGCAGATTAAAAAAAAAATTAAAATTAAAGCAGTCTTACGTTTTCAAAATAGCTATAAATGACATTTTAAATGACACGCAGAATGTCAAGGAGTCCTGGCAGACA
The DNA here is from genome assembly GCA_901007745.1 of Hippocampus kuda. Lineage (NCBI taxonomy): Eukaryota > Metazoa > Chordata > Actinopteri > Syngnathiformes > Syngnathidae > Hippocampus > Hippocampus kuda. The sequence continues at coordinate 9,846 of CAAKHF010013180.1, forward strand.
TCTGCTCGGTGAGTGCAGTCATTTAAGTGGGGGGGGGGGGGAACATCTGCCGAATGAGGCATGAGATGGACGACATAACAGACAAAGTGCGATACGTAGCTGCTACACATGAGCGCAGGCGCACACACTGCACACACTGTGATTCATAGATGGAGTGATGCTCTCCTGCAGGGATCTGTCCTCACCAGTGGGCCTCAAGGGAGAGCAGACAGAACATTTAAGATAGGCCTCCCTAATCCCTTTAGTGAGACTCAAATCACACACAAGCTCACACACATAGGCTATATTTAGCGCAGGGGATTCACAACAGGATTTCAGAGAAAGAAATGCTTGCTTGCTTGCATCTGTTTTTCCTTACGTGGTACACATCTTTTTGACACTGTTCCCATATCCAGTACAGTGGGGCACCTCAACAGATGATTGAACCTGTCGCTGTGTTTGACAACAAATCTGCTGGTAGAATTCCGACATATCATTGCATTATCTTCAGGGGTTTTCAGGTGTACTCTTGACATGGATCAGTTATTAGCCATATTTCTGAGCCCCATACCAGCAACAGCGAGTAAGGGGCCCCATCTGGGGAATTCTCGACACGTTGTCATTGCAGTGTCTCAGGCACAGTTTTAGCGTTGATAGGGGCAAATGTCAGCCGTCTCTCAGGGTCCCCCCCCCCCCCCC
>CAAKHF010013186.1:0-12138 GCA_901007745.1 Hippocampus kuda
ATCCATCCATCCATTTTCCGAACCGCTTAATCCTCACTAGGGTCGCGGTGGGTGCTGGAGCCCATCCCAGCCATCTTCGGGCAGTAGGCGGGGGACACCCTGAACCGGTTGCCAGCCAATCGCAGTACATTTAATATGTTGATCTAATTTTTGGAAGCCCCGCAACTTTTGTCTATTCATCCATCCATCAGTCCATTTTCTAATCCGCAGGCGTGCTGGAGCCTATCCCAGCCGTCTTCGGGCAGTGGGCGGGGGACACCCTGAAATGGTTGCCAGCCAATCGCAGGGCACACGTAGACAAACGACCATTTTAAATTCTGCATATTTGGACATACGATGCTTCCGCCCGACAGCGATGCTTTGTCTTATCCTGAGACAGACAGATTTTTAGTTTTCTTTATTCTCCAGATTCTGATTCTTACATGATTATTTTTTGTTCAGTTTCTCTGCAGCCTGATACCAAATGGCACACGGACCTTCAGATTACATCTAATGACACCTCTGGGCACCCATAAAGCCCATGGAATATACTTAAACACACACACACACACACACACACACACACACACACACACACACACACACACACACACACACACACACACACACACACACACACACACACACACACACACACACACATACACAAACCACCACAACTTAAGGGACAGAGCAGAGTCTGCATCATTGCACACATTCCTTCCCGTGTTGTCATCTGCTAATGTGCTGCATAACACAAGGATGCCGTAGGACACCGCAACGCAAACACGCACACCGCATCTCGCAAGACGTAAACATCATCGTCGGTATAATTTTCAATCCCGACGGCATATTTTGTTGTTTGTCTCGCGAATGTCATAATGTAGGCATGAGGTCCCTATATGTGTTTATTGCCTTTCCCAACTTTGACCCCGTTTGGCTCGAAAAGAGTTTAGAAATCAAATCAAATCCACGTGAAACCTTCTGTGTTGTTGTGTTGCGCGACTGTGAATGACTATGTAGTACACTTAAGAGGTGACCAGTCCAGATTCGAGAAAAAGTACGATGCCTTGGAGTTGCTCCTGAACATGCCGCGCTTGAAAAAAAAAAATCAATAAACACATCATGTCACAGTTTCACCCAACCTCCGAGCGAGTCAGTGAATGCGTCTTATCAGTTTGGAACTGTGTTCTGTCAACCCGCTGCTCTGAAACTCTTGGCTGAGACGTACAAGGCCAAACAACCCACTGCGGCACACCTCCGACTAACTACACCATCGCGTGCCCTTTGCCTCACTCCCAAAGTGACGCCAGATGTCACATCAAGAGAGCTTTGGTCACCGCGTGGCAAGCAGATGAAGAATTTGAGAATTTCCAGGAAATATTTGCGGAGTCCGACTCAGCATTGAAGTGGCCAAGAAGCCCGAGAGGTTAAAGCTGTCCGGTTTTAATAAGCGGCACCGCGTGACTGCTTTGCAGTGCTTCGGCGGCTAATGCCGGAAAGGATAGGGTGTGTGGAGGGGGGGGGGTAGGGCGCGTATTAGACTAATGTCTCCTGGGACACTCGGGGAGCTGATTCCTCGGAGCTAAAAGGCTGAACTGCAGTTACTAATTTCCCCGAATATCACTCATCAAAGTGCCCAACGCCTTTTTGGCAAAGGGCGACTGTGGCTCATGTTTTGACTGACGTAATCAAGCCACCGTCAGCCCAATGTTGACTTAGAATGTCACTCAGTAGCATGGAAACACTTCCAAAAAAAAATGCTAATTAGGATCGACACCTATAAATCAGACATTGAACACAAGCAAAAAAAAAAAAAAAACAAAAACAAAAACAAGCGCAGTATCTTGCAACGCGAACAAGCTAGATTTCCTCAAACAGTGTCCATCCCTAATAGACAAGGTACCACAATTAATCACAGCTAATGCCTCCTTCCACGAGACACCTGTTTTTACCGATCAAGAAAAAGAAAACGGGAAGTTCCCATCATTGTGGGAAGGGCACGCTGATCTCGTTTGGGTTCTGTTGCGAACCAAAACAGCAGCACCTATAGAAGTGCACGAACCGTCTCCCAGTTGAATTATCTGCAAGAGACTTAAAGCACATCAGAAATGAGCATTTCCTCTAATACTTTGTTTTCACCTCCAATTTTTGTAGCACACTTCTAATGTTGTTGATTTTCATTCCAAATGACATAAAATGCCTCTCCACCATGTGAGGTTGAGAAACTAAAACTCCCACCCAGTCAATATTTACTTGCAGGGGCACAATTGCCCTAAAACATTTCCTTGTCCTACGAAGTCATTTGGCAAGGTAGCATTTGTTGATAAATATGCCATTCGCTTTCATCACCGACATCACGTTGAGCTGACTAGTCGACGAATCGACATGTCGACTTTACTGCCGCACAATGCCGGCGATAGCTGGCATTGTCGGTTCATTGCTAATGACGCGTTTTGGAGGCATCACTTAACAATGGAAGCATGCACAGGGAGTGGACAACGAAAAAAACTAATTTCAATGACGTTCTCGATGAAGTGACGTCGACGACAGTATCATCACCTCACCATCGAAGTCATTCCACCCCTACCAGAAGACTGCAGTCCACCAAATACAAGCTCGAGTACCAATAAAGGCCTCCCCCCCATTTGAAGTCGCGTAGATGCTTGGAAAAAAAAAAAAAATCCAACAACCATGCCCTGGTCAAGATCTGCGTTAAAACTTCATCGAGTTCCTTGGTGGAGGTTACAATATGAGATCCTTAACATTTCAGTAGCTTCCAACTTCAACAGTGCGCTTTTGCATTGTGGAAAATGTAAACATGGCTTTTTTTTTTTCCTGTGAGTTACACCCCCCTCCCCCCACGGGATAAGGGACAATAGTGTCTGACTTTTCACAAGCCTGACAATGCAGTGTCGCAACTGACAAACAGAACCGCGCGCCGTACAACATAGCAAGAAGCAGACCCAAAGAAAAAAACTGGACGGAAGATGGCGAAGCCAGACTCTGAGAGTGCGGTCGCCGCTGCGTGTTTGTGAGACTGTGAGTGTGCATGTGTGCATGTGTGTGTTTGTGTGTGTGTGCCCTCTCCTGCTGTGTTTATGCATCATTAACAGCTGAGATTACCAGAATCAAAGCAAAAAAAAAAAAAAAAAAGGCCTTTTTTTTTTTTTCAAGGAACCCACCGGTGTGATTATGGGGCACCTCAGATGTTCTTTTTGCCCGAGGTTGTGTTGCTGCTCGACATTAAAAAAAAAAAAAAAAAAAGTGTGTGTTTATGTGTGTGCGCTGGCAGATGGACAAGAATGGTATCATAGTGTGGGCCTTTTCACTCAACAACACGCAAACAGGACAATCTGAGGCCCTTCACACACCCACATTCCTTGTCCCACACCCCACCTTTGTTAAAGCCTCCGTCATATCCCTGCGACCCCCCCCCCCACCCCCTTATCCCAGCCCGGATCACTAAAAGTGGGCCAACCAATCGCCACGGGGCAGCCAGATTGCATTTAACATAACAAAAGAAAAGTGGCCATTTGTGCCTATTGTGTTCACATGCATATACACGAGGAATGCCGTCTCCCAAATCCGCCTTCCTTTGGTGTCTTTTTCTTGAAGTTCTCTCAAAATGAACTCCGGCTTGACCGCGTTCTCATATTCTAACATGCAAAATGCCTTTTCGTTGCTCAAAGTGACTCTTGTCCCTTGAAAAGAAAGAAAAGGGAAAAACCTTGGACTCGCATTGCAGTTCAACTCACGTTGAGCATGAAACCTAGCTAGCTTTGACATCATTTGACATCATTTGAGCGAGAACTGGCTGTTATGGGACGATGAGATGATGTCATTATTTTGGAACATCATCCGCACACGCAGTATGTGTGAAGATGTGTGTGTTCTTCAGTCTTTACGAGCCAAGGAAGTCAGTGCAGCCAGGAAATGTGTTTCAAGTGCGCTTGGAAGAGCTCATCTGTGTGACTTTTTCTGTCTATTTTTTTTTCCAAGTGCAGATGAAACACTTTAAAGCTCTTGGGGGGAAAAAAAACCCCAAAAACGTTGCGAGTTTCTCAGACAAGGCAGTAAAAAGAAACGCGTAACATCTCGGTTGCCAGTGTCACATGTTTGGCGACTGCATGCCTTTTCCATCGGGTGCTTTTTGATTCGCACCTGCTCTTTCAGACACAGGGTCCTCGCCTTGGATGGGAGAGGCATTCCCCTCGTGCCGCAACACATGCTTAAGCAATTATTAGGTCGAGCAAAGTGGGGGCAAGATGGGGCGCTTTGGACAACAGGTGAAGTTAACACATAGATTGGAGCACAGCTTTTGTAAATCTTCCAGAAAGAGACGCAGACTGAAAGCTATCGGACATTAACTCATTCACTCCCAAAGACGTTTTTAAACGTCTTTTCAGACTTGGCCCAGAAATGGCTGGTACTGAATGAGTTAAAAGGTTAAAGGGCAAGCCAATAAGAGGTCAACTGCAAAATCAAATGTTCCTTCTTCACATATTAAACAAGATGTGACAGAGAAAGTGTAGCCCACAGGTCACAGAACAACAATCCGGCTAACACCAATTCATCACAAGTTTTCGGTGTTAGCTGAATAGTTCGCACGTCTGTTTGACTGTTGAGAGGTTCCGGGTTCCAATCTCAGCTCAAGACTTCCTGTGTCTCTGTGCTTGCATGTGATTTCTCCTCCCACTTCACAAAAAAAAAAGCGTCTTCGGTTCTTTGAAGAGTAAATTGTACTTTGGTGTGAACGTGAAAGGTTGTTTGTTTCTATGTTACCCCCACGATTGGCTGGGGGCAATTCTCGGGTGTAGTCCATCTTGTTAAATGTCTACTGGGACAGGCTCCAACTGAGCCATGACCCATTATGACGTCAAATGTAACAAAAAAAATTAAATCAAAACAAAAATCAATAAAGGACATGTGTTGCATTTAAAATTGCTTGTGTAATCAGGATTCGATCAATTTTAAACTCAATTCCAGTTTCTGCTGCTTAATTTTCTCTCTTGCCTGTCCCAGTTGACATTGGGTGACAGAAGCGGGGAGCCACTTACAGGTCCCTTATAAACAACAACCACTCAAAATGATCATTTGCACAAATGGAAAATGCCGAGTTTTCAAAGAACATAACACACATGTGTTTGGAAAGTGCGAAGAAGTGGGACGCAAACTCCGCACAGGAGGGCCAGGGCTGACATTCAAACCTGCGACCTCTCGACTGTGAGTCAGATGTGCGAAGCACTCTTCTACCCTCCTATACAGAGCAAACATCAATCAAACGGAGTGTGATTTAACAGGATCAACTAGACAGGAACTCGGAGCATTAAATAAATACACAAAGCAGAACCAACGACACAAACTCAGCAGACATTCATCAGCGTCTTCATAATTCAACAATATTTTGTCTGTATGGACAACTCTGTCTGGAATGGCACCATGGATCTTTTTTTAGGGGGGGGGGGCGGTTAAATGGCCCAAGTTGAGAAGGCACAAGGGGTTGGAAGCGGATGGGGGTACCAGTGCTATTTAAAGGGCAGGTCACAACACTTCAAAACATTTATGCCCTTGGGGACACAGTGTGGCAAGGAACGCAGCATATATAAAGTGAGGAGCGGAATGTAACTGCGTTAAAAAATAAACAAACGTGGTGCATTATTTACAATGTATTTTCGATATTCTGTTGCACTGGAGCTGCATGATAAGATGTTACCGCACATTAATTGGCCGATAACCAGCAATACTTTGACAAACGATAAGCTTTCTGATTGACAGCCGTTACAAACCACGGAAGCAACAGTCATAGAAGAGACAAAAGTCATAAATAAAATGGAAAAAAAAAATGTAGTTGTGCGCTCACCAAGTAGAAGACAGAAGATGTCCAGCGCAACCAGAAGCTTCCTCTTGCTGTTGTCGGCACCGTTGTTGTTGTTGTTTAACGTGGAGCTTCCCCCGTTCCTTGTCTCTTGTGCCATGGCTTTCTCATACAGGTAGTTTTGCATTAGACAACTCCACTCGTGTCGGATCCGAATCCCACGGGTGCGCGCGCACTGGGCAAAAACTGTCAGTTCTTTAAAAAATATATATATCTATATATATTTACATACAAAAATAAAATATAAAAACAAACAAAAAAAAAAAAGAAGTCCCAAAGTTGGGGAATATTGGGGGTTTCAGCGCCGGCGAGTACTAAATGAATGGCAGCCAAGCGCCACTTTGCATTTCTTTTGAGAAATGAGGCGCACATCGACAGACGCTCTTGTTATATCTTCACGCTTCTACTCCTCCTCCTCGTCGTCGTCTTCCTCCCCCTGCTCTCTCTCTCTTCAAGTTTCCTCAGCAGACTGTCCACAAGGTTCAGCCCTCAAGCGGCTCCATCCCAGCATGGAAAACTTTTTTTTCCTCTAGCCAGGATGGATGAGCCCGGACAGCTAAACACGTCCATAGCGCCGCTGGTGGTTACATTCAGTACGACACGCGCACCAGAGACCTTTAATCTGATAGAAAAAGGCGTGTTTGGCGTCACCCACTGGCCAAAAATATATTAATGCTGGATTTTAAAACTCGTTGAATTTCTGCGGTGGTGGTTCTCAAACGGTTTTTTTTTCACCAAATAAAACCTAATTTCTATTAACTCTCAAAGCCCAAAGTGTTCACAATCATGACAGATGTTTTATTCCTTAAAAAATGTTCATATTATTGTAAGCCATTGTAACATTATGAAGAGTTTGAACATGAACACTGCGCTGAAATATATCCACCATCCATTTTCTAATGCGTTTATCCTCATGAGGGTGGTGGGCGTGCTGGAGCCTATTCCAGCTGTCATCGGGCAGTAGGCGGGGTACACCCTGAACTGGTTGGCAACCAGTTGCAGGCTTAAATATAGAAAAGTGAAAAAAAATGTTGTACTTAAATAATTATTTACCCATCCATTTTCAACCCTGTTTATCTTGAACAGGGTCACCGGGGGTCCTGGCGCCTATCCCAGCTGACTTCGGGCGGAAGGCTGACTACAACATGAACTGGTCTCCACGCCGTCACTGAGTGGAAACCAATTCCACGCTGCCTCCAGTTATAATCAAATGAGGGATCTGCATTTTTCTTTCCAGGGGGTGGAAATTCCAACACAGTTTCGGCAAAGCTCCTGAAGCCCAAGCTAACAGGTGAGCGCGAGGCTGCGGAGGTGACGGGCAATAGTGCGCCTGCTAATGCATGGTGAATGATCGATACCTTGTTGGTCATGCCTTCTGTTTCTGATTGGTTGTTCTTCCTCGGGCACAATGGTTTCTCAAAAAAATCTAATCGGAAGTACAAAATTGACCAAGAGAGATTATTGATTCGATTTTTTAAAATGTAATTTTTGCCACAAATTATCTTACTAATGTCGCTACTATCACGACAAACGGACAGTTACAGCATTGTAATTTTGCTAAATTCACCCATTCATGTCAGACAGTGGTGTAGTCTTATAGTGACATCTAGTGGCCAGAAACCCAAATTACTCCAACCGGAACCGTCCATCTGCGCGGGATTCGGTTTACCAGTCATTCTCTGAGAGTGAATGGGCGTGTGTACAAGATGTTACAGTGTGATATTACGTTTTCGTTTGTGAGTATATGTGTGTGTGTGTGTGGGGCGGGAGGGATGGGGACGTTTGTTTTTATGCGTACGATGAATTTGCTTTAAAGGCAACGACGTGAAGTAGTAGTGCGTCCGCTTATGTTCACCTTTAAAGCCGAGAGAGGCGGGGTCATCCGTGAAGCACCGTCTTCCCTGAGCAAAGACACGAAGCGCCCCTCCCTCCGCGCGCCCCGCTGACTCACAGGCAAACACAACCACCCACTCGTCCACTCCGCGGTAACGCAGTGGAGACCCCAACCATCGCCGAACGGAGAAAGATGGCAGAGCGGCAACAGCAGAAGCACGAAGGCAGGGTGAAGATCGGCCATTACATCCTCGGTGACACGCTTGGAGTGGGGACTTTCGGCAAAGTAAAGAGTTAAGTCGTGTTCATTATTGGCTTGTTTATGTTTGTGTGTATTTCGGTTGGGAAGTAGTTGACGTGAACGCCTCTCCTCCCCTTTTTTGGACGTGTGGAATCCAAGTTAGCGATGGTTAGTTGTTTTGCGCATCTACGCTGAGCAACCTTCGCGACGTAAGATCGCCAAGGCGTAAATGCGATTTAGGAATACGCTCTCTTGAAAGTCAAATTCTTCCACCAAAACTGACCACCATCACTTGCTTTCTATAAGGCAGGTGGATGTGCTTGGACTACATAGTACAAAAAAGGACACCGGTATCCCCGTATTGCCAGTTTATTTATTTCTATTGTCGTAGTTTTTTTAGCGCCCCCGGTACGCTAAAGGACACCGGTTTTAGCTTGTCGTTTACCTACCTTCTGTTTGAGATTAATTGGATAGTCTCGTTTCTAATTTACGCGGCTCAGAGTCTAGCGTCTCACCGTGTTAGTAACTAAATTAGCCACTTAAAATCCTTATAAGTCAGGGGAGAAAAACCACATAGTACGTGCTATTTACAGAGGCGTACATTTTTCACGTCAGCTCGTTTTGACCACTTGTGACCTTGTGAGCTTCAACTTGACCAACTCGCCGAATGTCAATGTAACAAGACATTCATTTCACACGCAGTTGATGCTACAATACAATAAAACGTCCAGCAGGTTGTATCGTGTTAAGTAATTACATTTCCACCCCATTTTGTCTAAAATACAAATAAAGTCGAAGGTGACGCTAGCTGCTTATAGTGCCATTAACAGTTAGGATTACCGACCTCCCCTTTTTGTGCTAATGCTTAATAATTGATGCTTGGAAGTGAAGCTTTTTAGGCACATAAGCACTCTAAAAAGCTGTGCAACAGGTTTCCAAAACAACCCATTAGGAACTCCTCTCCCCTTGGCACCCACAAACATTCACTTGCAAATCTAAAATGTCCAAATAAATGTGGCAAAATTGTAAAAACTGTATGATGCAGTTTTACACCTCTGGATCAATGAAAAAAAAAAACAAACAATAAAGTAAAAGCTTACACCTTCAGTACATGCCACTACATCTACAAAACATCCTGCAGCATTTACGAGAAGAGGTGAAAGTTGTGGCTGGACAATTTTTGGCTGCTTAACCATGACAACGCACCTGCTCACAACGCCAAGAGCATCTTAGAATTACTGGCTGAGAAGAATGTTGCCATGCTCGAATCTCCCCCTTTTTGGCTGTTTAACCAGTTTTTTGAAAATATATTTCCGCTCTTCGCTCTTATGTCTTTGTCCATGTGACATTCGGTCATGCGTGCACTCACTGATTAGAACAAATCACTCTAGAGTCGTCACACCAGTCTGAAGCCCCTATTGGAATGCTGGCTGTCAAGTGACAGTCAGACTTAAAAAAAAAAAATCTCCCCCTTTCTTACTCTTCCTTCTTTTTATGTCTGATGAGCATGCACTCATGGCCGTTAACAAGGCATTATAGAGCAACTATAGCAGCAGACTATTCAAAGCAAGGATTATAATATTTTCGGGGCATACCGAGATAGCTAAGTGCTTATTACAGTTGTGCTCGATAACCGCTGATGCAAACAAAAATGATGATCTTTAATATATTGACCGATCTATAAAATGCACAGATTTGGCTCAATATTCAATACACGTGTCCTCTGCTTTAAGATAGTTGACCTGACTGTTTTCCGAGAAGATTAGGGAGGGGGTGAAAAAATTACCTTTTAGCAAACCCATACTATCGTTTAGGATCAATTTTCAAAGACATCCGATAATCGGACCTTTGGTGACATTGATTTGCCGGCAAAAAGTTCAGTTCAATTATTGGTTTTTTAAAATTCAATTTTCCAAAATCTTTGATTACACTGGAGATAGTTTTAGTAATCTTAGCAGGATAGTTTTTATTTCTTTACTTGGAGTTTATTTATTATTTATTTTAAATGTAACTTTTCTTTGTATACATTATGCTTTTAAATGTAATTATGTGAATTGTGAAGCACTTGTAATGGAGGTACCTTGTGTATGAAATGCCCATATAAATAAATCACCTCAGTTAATCTCAAACGTGTGTCTTTTTTGTATCCTTTTTAGTCGGAGAGCACCAGTTGACGGGGCATAAAGTGGCAGTGAAGATCCTGAACAGGCAGAAGATCCGCAGCCTGGACGTGGTGGGCAAAATCAAACGGGAGATTCAAAATTTGAAACTATTCAGGCATCCACACATCATTAAGCTGTGAGTGACGAACGTCAGTTTGACTGGCCTATTGTGGCTTTTGCTGTGCTCGTTGCTATTTGTTTACCACAGCTGTGCCGCCACCGAACATGCCCGTGAGGCTCAGAAGGTAGAACGAGCGCAGACAAGTCAGCTCAAGTTAATACAGCACTCCCCGCATTGACTAAATCCTCACCAATGCGTCTTGGCTCCTCTTGTACAATGTTTTTCCCTTTGACCTTGCCTGCTTCCTCTCTCTCTCCCTTTCCCGCTCTCTCCTTCTGGCAAAGTGCGTCTCGACAAGCTACGTGTTATTTTTAGGCCCCCTCTGAGGGTCAGCCCTCTGTCACACTGGAAGTTATGGCAGATATGCAAACTCTGAGCGGGTACGCTGTGGATCACTGCGACTGATGTATACACGATGCACTCAAACACGCTTTTTACAAGAGGCTTCAAGCGTTGGTCAACGTGAAATAAACCCGTAGACGGCGATGAGCAGCCAAATCTCACAAGCAGCCATTCATGAGATTGGGATTTTTATTCCCCGTGACCCATTTTTCTATCGAATAATCATTACTCAGCAGCCGTACATCACGACTCAGCCTTGTCTTTGCTGTTTTTCTTTCAGTGCCTTTATGCATTAAACATACTTTGGATACATTAAGAGGTTTTGGGATCAGACAGGAGCCATTCATCAATGTTTCTCCAGTTTTCTGAAACACGTGCTTGTGTTTCAGATACCAAGTGATAAGCACGCCAACAGATTTCTTCATGGTCATGGAATATGTGTCCGGTGGAGAGCTTTTTGACTACATCTGTAAACATGGACGGGTAAGGGTTGATTGATTTATTCACTGGAAGGACATTTCAGGTGGAATGTTGTTGTTTCTGCCATTATAAAGACGATACTGCTTTGTTTTCACTGACACAAAGCAAATCTGAGCCAAACCCAAACATGACACTTCATTCTAAACAGCATTTGTAACCTTCCCCCACTCCCTTCTTTATTTCCGTTCTTTATCTGTCAGGTGGAGGACACGGAGGCTCGCCGCCTTTTCCAACAGATTATTTCGGCCGTGGACTACTGCCACAGACACATGGTGGTGCACAGAGACCTCAAGCCCGAGAATGTTCTGCTGGATGCCAGCAAGAACGCCAAGATCGCGGACTTTGGTAGGATTTTTTTTTTTTCGAACGGAAACTCTCAAAACTAGCCTATTTCTCCATCCATTACAAAAGCCAGTGTCATTAGGCCTTTGAATTTAATAGTCCCGAAAAACACAATTGACACCCCGTCTTGGCACGTACATTTTTTTAGCAAATAATGGATAATATCTGCTAATTGGCTTGTACCAAACCGCAACTGTGTCGGGTTTACAGTATTACTTGTAGCAGTAAATCACAACCGCTGTTGTGCTGAAAGAATTTACAAATACAAATAATGTTTCTTTCGTCCTTTACTGTGTCTATGTCACTGACGTATAGTGCCAGGCAGAACAATGAAATGTTATTTCATTCAATGTCAGAAGATACATTGAACCTGTTTCTCCACTTGTTTCTTGCCAGTCATACAACTTACTACTATCTTTGAGTTCAACTAGTATAACTTCGTCATGGGTTCCAACTTCGAATATGTATTGATTCCCTGTATCGGACCACAAAGAGAGTCAATACATTTTTCAAAACACCTATGCCAGCAGCAGGGGGCGTGTGGGGTCACCTAGCAACGAGCAGGTCTCATATCAGCACTGGCAAGCAGCCTTGAGGCCCAGTGTCATCTGATAGGAAGGGAACTGGGGGTGCGCAGGAGGGGGGTTGACACTCAGGGGGTGTGTTTTGTTGGCGAACCGCAGACTGGCAAACGGTTGGAAGGAGTGTTAAGGACACTGGGGATGAACGATAAAGGAAGGTCAGCACATAGCGGGGGGCA
>CAAKHF010013186.1:19220-34041 GCA_901007745.1 Hippocampus kuda
TTGAGCCGATGTTTTTTTTTTTTTTTGTGTTGCTCCTGTTTCTCTCCCCTGGGAATCCCAATTCTGTGCTCAAAATAGCCTGTCGTCCAGAAGAAAGTCCACCCTCTTGGGAGTGCACATAATTACAAAAAAAAAAAACAATAACATCTAGAAGGTCCAAAAAGGGGAAGGTGTCACAGTGTGAAGAAAGGCGCCCCCCTCCTGCTGCAAAACAAAACAGAAAAAAACAAAACAAAACACCTCAGATGACACGCACTCAATCCTCAGCGGCAGCAGTTTGGATGCATCCTCACCCGTCGTCTTCTTCTTCTTCTACTTGCTCTTGTCGGCGTAGAGCTCCGGAGGAGGTAAAATGAGCAAATCGGGATGTTCGAAATCCATTGCCTGAGGCCTGCGGCAGAAACAAAGATTTTTTTTTTTTTTTTTAATGGTTGGACAGGTTTACTTCCAAAATGCAACACCTGTTATATTATGAGTTATGGATGGTTTCCTCTAGAGTCTCACAACATACATTTCCGTCTTATATGATGAAAATCACCGTCGACGATTTCCTCTTTATTACAGACATGATACAACATAGAAAGAGGAAGAATACATGGCGACTGAAGTTTAAAACCAGACCTGTAGCGAATAATAACTAATAACACTTGATCACTTCCGACAATTTTCTTTTATTTTCTCATGCAGCACCCTGGAGTGACTTGTGTGCGTGTGTAACTTACTGGTGAACGGCATGCTGGCTGCCAAGCACAGGCCCTGAAGAGCAAAGTAAAGGTGCGTTAGTTGGCAAGTGACGCCCAACAAACACGCCAAGGGGAAAACGAAGGACGTTTGTAGACGCTGTCAGCAAGTTATTCATTGACGAGATCTTGATTCTTTCTCTTTCTCAATGTTTTCTTTTGGAATCGTTTCTGGTAGCTAATTTGATTTTTAGCAATGTTAAATGTCAGCTTGGCAAGTAGGTACAAATTTCAATGATTCGGCTGGAGACCCCAACTTGAAACCCACATTTGAAACCTTTACTAAAAAACCTCAACCGAGGCTGGAAAGCCAAATTTCAAACCGTAATTTGGAAACACTAATCCAGTCGTAAATCCCGAATTTGAAACTGACTTCAAGACCTAACCAAGACTTAACCCATCGTTAAAATAAAAAGAAATTAAACTCCAACAATTCTTGAAAAAAACTTGGATCAACCTAAAATCAGCGTTTATCACGAAAAGCAGGTGTACAACTTCCAATTTTTCCAAGAGGTGACTTTCCAGGGTTCTGCATCAGGTAAAGAAAGCTGAATTTCCCCAAGCTGTTTGTGTTTCGCAAAAGACACTTTTTTTGTGTGTGTTTTCCTCTCTGGGGAACTTCCTATGTGAGCGCTCGACTCCCAAACAAGATGGCCTTTGTCGTGTTTTTTTGCCGGAGCATATCAAATGGCAACTCTTCAAACAAGTCAGCCTCGACTCATCCGCCGCAACTCAACATCAACCTGCACCGCATCTGAGACTAGACGAGAGGGAAAAGGTCACACTCAGTGCTCCTGCAATTGGTATTTCTTCATTCCTCCAAGTTTGCGCTCTGCCAACAAGAATTCTGTGCAGTTTTTATTTGTTCTCGTGCGATGTGTTTTCATTGTTTTTGTCCCTGATTTCTGTGGGTTGGCAGTACGTATTTTTGAATTTTTTATTTTTATCCTTCAGGGCCACCGTAATTGTACTGCACCCTACTAAAAATGTGATTGATTTAGAATGAGTTGGTGAAATGTCTTAATTTTCAACAGACTTTATTGAATTAGACTATCTATCGCCTCGACACAATGTATTGTCTCTTCACACACGCCACTTTTCAACATCTGGGAAAGAACCCAATCGATTTTGAACCATCCCGTCATCGACCTTTTCATATAATTTTCCTTTGTTTTAGAAACAGCCGTATTGATGTTTAAAAAATAATTTCAACACCACATTTCGGTAGCATTGTTCTACATTGTTGTTCACCCGCTTTTCCGTATACTGTAATGGTTTTGTGTCTTAGAAGCAACCTTATAAATATTGAATTATCTCTCACCAACTTCTAGGTGTCGTTTGGCTACATTTAAGACTTTTTATATTTGTTTTCCTTTGTTGTAGAAAGAACTGTACTGATAAAAAAAAATCTTCTCACATCTCATTTTGAACTCTCTCTTCACTAACTTTTTAGTTATCATTGTTCAATGTTTTAGAGACGACCTTATTGATTTTGAAATCTCACCTTGGGCGGCACAATGGGCTCCATTGTGAAGCCTATTCCTCTGCCTTCCATGATTTGAATACATTTGGACAAAGATGAATTTTGAGGGATGACTTACTTGTTTCTTGTTCATTGCTGGTGCTGTAAAAATATAGACAAAAAAGTCGTTTATTGTGATACATTGTGGCACAATATGTTGTATTTCGATTTTTTTCGGCATGTTGTTTTGCAAGATAGACACTAGGTGGCAGCACAGGCCCGCAGCTTCACAGGGACTTGGCGATGGACAGCGGAAATGAGGCGTATTATAATCAAAGTAAAGGAAAAAGCAACAGATGTGCTGCGTCGTTAATTTATGCGCCATATTTCTTAGATTTCCAGGTTCGTAACTTCATTTTTTTTAATGGATGTGACTATAATTGTGTATAATCAAATGGGGCCAATGCTATTAACCAGTTTAGCAACGACTACGGCTACAGGCTTGTTTAAAATGGCGTCCGTTCAGCGCAGCGGGAAAGAATGTTCTAATCTAGTTCATCATTCAAATGTGGTGAGAAGCTAGCAGGCAGCCATTATAATTATTCCAATCTGTTTTCATTAAGCGCAAATGTAATGCCTTAATTGCAAGATAGACTTAATCTGTTGTAAAAAGTGGATACAATGGAACCTCAAGTTATGAACTTAATTTGATTTGTGAGACCATTTCTAACTTGAAATATTCATCAATTGAGGTCACAATTAAGTTTAATTTTGGTAGATATGTACAGGGGAACATTGAGATGTCAATAGATAATTTTGTACGACGTTATCCAACTACGGTACTAACCAGCGCCTCAACGTAAAGCCAATACAACAACTATCTCATGATTGCAGTCAAAAGTTAAAATTAATATATAAATAAAGATAAATGGAGAAAAGAGCAGCAGCTGTCCTGCATCGCTGAATTATGTGCCATATTTCTCATATTTCCAGCGCACACCAGTCAACAGATCGCCTCTATATCTGCCAGTGGGAAGCTGGCCGGGACCCGCTACAAATTGAGGTATGTTGTAGGAGTATTAGAGTGCATCAGGCCTACCTGGCCGTTGGCTGTAATGAATCGGATGATTGGAAAAATGTAGCCAACTTTTGAAGTGCTTCATTCTTGGCTCTGATCAAAAGAGACACAAAACATAGACATTGTTTTACAGATAATACAAGATAAATCATACTAGTCAGTGTGAAAGGAGGCAGTGAACTCACTGGACATTGGTGCCACCTGCGTGGACATCACTGCGCCTGTGCTGTTGGTTAAGGTTGAGGTCTGCGTGTGCTTTGAGGGAGCCAAAGACATACTGTCAGTACACACAGTCAGGTAGACTAGTAGTAGACTAGTAAATGCAGTGCATGCTGGGATTTGTTCCTGCTTAGATGGGATAGGACAATACAGTGATACCTAGAGATACAAGCGACCTGACTTGAGAGTTCTTCGATACAAGTCATCAATCGGGGGGGAAAAAAGAGACTTCAAGCTGTTTATTGCCACTCCCCCCCTGAAGTTTAATCTCTAATCATAAAATCAACAGAACAGAATTCCATGTTATGCATTCAAAATATTTTGACCTAGTCTGCTAGCTTCTTGCTCATACAAATTACGATACGACATAGACAAGTGGCTACAAAGGACAGAGAGTATAACAGACAAATAATATAATACTCACAGATATATACTCTTTATCCTCTGTGTAGAATGACTAATACCACTGTATCTTATTGAGGAGCAGAGTCCAACTCCATGTATTCTTCATTATTATTACTGTATGTATTACATAGTACAATATTTAAGACTGCTATGTTCCTTATTAAAAACATGACTAGGTGTGCTGGAACAGATTTATGGCATTTGCATTCTTTCAGCGGGGAATTATGATTTGAAATACGAGTGTCTTGTGTTACAAGTGTGGTCTCGGAACAAATGAAACTCGTATCCCAGGGCACCACTGCGCTAAGAAATAGAAATACGAGTGATTGGTACCTATGTCTGGCATGGAGACTGCGTGGTTGTGGCTCAGACTGGTGGAGCTACAATGGCGCACGGAAGGCAGAAATGAGTAAAAGCAACAACAATAAGAACAAAGCCAAATTTAGCGTGAACTCACAGGGGCGCCTGTGGGTACGTCGGGGAGGAGAGCGCTTCCTCGTCATCGGCGGTCCATTCCTCACTGTCATCTGAGACTAGAAAACATTAAACTTGTGTCTAGTGACTCTAATGTTGACGTATACAAGACAAACAGCAAAAAGAAGAAGAAAACACTTACAGCTCTCGGCTGATAGCGGGTAGTGGTTTGAAGTCCTAGTGGGGGGGGGGGAAAATGAAATCATGAATCCAACAAATGTATGTTGACTAAAATACATATCGTCAACCAATAGAAGGCATGTATCTTTTGTTGTTTTCATGATAAAGGAAATGTAGATTGAAGATATATATATATATATATATATATATATATATATATATATATATATATATATATATATATATATATATATATATATATATATATATATATATATATATATTGCATGTTGGACAGCGACAGTATGTTAGGGTCGTTGTCTTGGAAGTTAACTTCTTTGACAATTTCTCATGAATATTTTGACTTTAATTTTTAATTGTTGACTAAAATATATATTTACTGTGTGTAAAAAGCATGACCAGTATCCATGAATTAGTTTTTTTTCGTTTTTTTTTCCTTCAAAAGCTCACAATGAACATTTTGTTTTGAGAATAAAACATCTGAAGAAAATTGGCTTTTCATTTCAAAAAGTACCTTTAACTGCCGTCCAGCACATATCATTGCCGAGCAATAAAAGGCAAGGACTGTATGTCCACTTTTTGTCCCTTTTTTTTTTTTTTCTTTGCAGACTGTGTATATACATGTTTGTTTTGTGATTACACTGAATGGAATAAGCATAAGTGTATGGCTGTTTTCTTTCTTTCCACATACCTACTTCCCGGCATGACGTTGTCCGTTTCCACTGGGCTGCTCATATGAATGCTGGATGCTTTCTTCCCTAGCTCCAGCATCTCCTTAATGTCCAGCTCCACGTGGTCCACCGCTACATACCCGTCTAAAGAAAACAAATAACCCCATCAAGACTCCGTTTGTGGCTCAAGAAACATGCACGTTCTAATGTGGTGTGACTCACAGTTGTTTGCGAAGTCCCTGGCCAACCATTTTCCTTTTGGGCAGTTGGTGGTGCGAATGATGCTGATGTTGTCGCCGCTCTGGACGGGCAGGTCGTCCTTGCGTCCTTTGGTCGTCACGGTAACCGTTGCCCGGTACATGGCCTCCTCGTAACCTGTGATCTAAGGCAGATAAACACATTTATATATTTTCATGGAGTGGGCTTAAAGTGGGCAGACACTTTTGAAAATAACTTCTTCTCAAGGTACTGTGATTAAAAACTCATGTTGTATAATTTGAGTCAAGAACAAAG
The DNA here is from genome assembly GCA_901007745.1 of Hippocampus kuda. Lineage (NCBI taxonomy): Eukaryota > Metazoa > Chordata > Actinopteri > Syngnathiformes > Syngnathidae > Hippocampus > Hippocampus kuda. The sequence continues at coordinate 24,924 of CAAKHF010013186.1, forward strand.
ACAGTATTTATTTGATAGTTAACCAAGGAAAGAAGGCAGAAAAGTACGGTAGTTTAAGCAAAGAAGGGGAGGATGCAAAATGAAAAGCCGGTCTCAGGAATGGAAGGGAGGGGAACTAATGAAGGGTGGCAGACAGAAGGGTCAAAGAAAAGGAAGGGAGGAAAAGAAGCAAAACTGACATGTAAGGAAAAAAAGCAACAAGGAAGGATGAAGGAGAAGAAGCAAAAGCAGAGCTTCGAAGCCGAAGGAAGGAAGGAAGGACATGACAAAGTCAGAAATGTCGGTTAAAGTGAAGGAATCGGGGGGAAAGAAGAAAAACAGACATGAACTAGAACCAAGGCAGAAAATCAGATTTAAGCATAATAAGGAAGGATAAGTATGATGTATGAATAAAAAGTAGAGTTGATGGAAGGAAGGAAAAAAGAGGAGAGGAAGGAAGGAAAGTCGGAAGGAAGAGGTCGGGAATGTGGTATGGAAGGTGGAGAAAAAGGAAGGGAAAAAGAGCACCTTAGTGGAGGGAATCAGGTGAGGAAAGAAGGCAGAAAGCAAAGTAAGAGGGAGAGAAGGAGGTCAGGGAGGAAAGAAGGTCTGAAGTGGAAGGAAGAAGGTAAATAAGGAAGGCACAAAAGCAGGTTTAAGAAAAGGAAGAAAGGATGTAAGATACACGACCAAAAACAAAGGTAATGAAGGAAGAAAGAAAGGAGTCAGCAAGTTGGTCTGAGTTGGGAGGAATGAGGTAAGGATGGAAGGCAGGCAAGTAGGATGGGAGGAAAGAAACGAAGAATGAAAAAAAGAAAAATAGACCTCAAGCCAAAGGAATAAGGTAAGGAAGTCAGAATTCGAGGTTAAAGTGAAGGAAAGGAGTTCAGGAAGGAAAGAAAAACAGACCTTAGGTGGAGGTAGGAGGAAAGGAAGGAAGGATGCACGAATAGGAAAACCCGATGTGATGGAAGGCAGAGGAATAGGTTTAAGGAAAGGAGGAGATCAGAAAGGAAGAAGCAAAAGAAGGTCTGAAGTGGAAGCAAGGAAGGAAGTCAGAATAGCATGGTGATGGGCTGCTTTTGGGCCACCATGTTGCATTTGAAGTCATGTCCGTGACGCAATAAAATCCCCTCCCGCCTGCGGGCTCAGCCGGTCCAGCGGGAAGAATGAATACCGACAGGTTTGTAGGCCGCCACCTTCCAACCGCCCCATTTCACGACAGCGTCATCTGCCACCCTGAGCTCACCTTGAATTTCTTCTTGATCTCATTCTCGCGCTTCTCCTGCTCCTTCTGCTCTTTCTTCTCCCGCTCTTGCTTTTCCTTCAGTTCCCTCTTCTCCTTTTCCAACCGCTGCTTCTCTCGCTTCTTCAGCTCCTTGCTGTCGGGCCCCTCTGCCACCAACGTGGACTTCCTGTCGCCTCTGTCCACCGCAGTAGATATAATTTAAGTAAAAATGAAATGCAATTCATTGTAAAGAGTAAATTAGTAAAATATGAATACAATAATAAAGTCAATGAAAAAAAAAGGAAATTCTGATTGAGATATAAAAATAAAGTACAAAGAAAATACAAATCAATACAATCAAATAAAATGATCGTAATCAAAACCAAAATAACAAAAAGTAAACAAATAAAATATAGATTATCAAACTAATACAACATAAAAATTCAAATGAAATACAAATAAAATGGAATTAACACTAGAATTTCAAATAAATAAATATCCTAAAATAAGTTAAAAAAAAAACAAAACAAACTGAAAAAAATGCTAAATTACACCATAAATATAAATGATGATAACAATAGTAAAATAAAATGAGGGCCTTACTTTCCAAACCACCCTGTCTTGTTATTGCCTTCATTCTGCAAAAAAATACAGATGGCTTGATTCAGTCTACATCTGATTGTGACGCCTTCTGGCACACTTTTATAAACAAATTCACTTACAGATTCCCGGGTGGCCTCGGCGTATGGATCTGTGATAGAAGAGCCATTGCAGTGATTTCATTATGAATCATTTACATGATGCAGTGATACAACACAACAGTCTTCATGTTTATAAGCGAGCCACCTTTCGTCCCAAATTGTCTTGCTCGTCTTCATACTAATCGCATCCATCACAGATTCAAGACTAGCGGTGGGGTTTAGCAAAGCAGCCCCAGAACATAACCAACACCATCATTTCTTAACTGAAGAGAACATATAGTGACGCTCCAGAACACCTTGATCGTCTTGTGCTGTCACTTTCCCCTGCACAGATTTCAGATACCTAGCGTACCATCTCCCACAACCTTGACTATCACTCTCCAGTTTGAATTCTCGAAGTTCTTACTCTTTGGCGGTCCTTTCTTTTTCCTTCCCGTCTCAGTCTTTGCTTTCCTATTAGGTGAGTAAACGTCATGATGGTAGTTGTTGCTGTGAGCTTGATTTCTGCAGAACAAATAGAAAAGTGAAAAACTCGAGAAAAATCACACTACGTCAAAACCATTTCAATCATGCGTCTTACACTGCGATTGCTTGACCGTCCAGCGAGGTAGTGAAGGAGGAGTCTGCCTGATACGATGGTGGCTGGTCCTGTAATTTGCTGTTAAACGTCGGCAGTCCTTTGGAGCCCATTAGTATGATACCGTTGCTGTGTAACGGTGGAAGGTTCTTTCCGTCTGGAATATCTGGACCGCTGTACTCCCCATTGCCCGATTGGGACACCACCAATCCTTGAGAAAATGCATCAGCAGTCCCACCCCCAAACTTTGGCTCATTGTTGGAGGGCATCTCTGGCAATTTGGAAGGCACTGGGATCGCTTAGGTACAACATAGATCAACATTAGAGAGCTGTTAAAACAGGGTGTCCCAAAAAGATATACTCAGTTTGACTGGCCATTACTGTTATGGGCAGTCAAAAAGTGAGTACATTCTTTTGGGACATCATATACATGCATTTGGTTTCAAGTCCAAAAGTAGTAAACATACTGTTGTACTTTATTGGCGGAGGCGGAGGGTCGAAGTTGGGTGTTTTGATGACTGGTTTGGCAGGCTTCTTTGGAGGAACCTCCAGAGGAGCCTGGTCCAAGGGGACATTCCTGGGCTGACCAGGCAAAACATCCAACAGCTCCGGTACGTCCAACGTCGCAGAGTCTTGCCCTGTGCACAGTTTTTACCTTATTAATCCCAAATTTCTTGATGTTATCTCTTCTGTTAAGCTTGACATCCGACGACTGCGTTTCACTACATTTAATGCCTTGAATGGAATGCAGTCAGAGGAAGTTCAGTGATGGATGATCTGTAGGGTAAGCTCATGGGAGTGACAGAATTTGATTTGTGAGGAAACCAAACCAGCTGAGAAGGTTATTGGGAGGTGATTGCATGGCAAACTTTGGCCTTCAGATTTACTGAAGGCCAAATCAGATTTCAGATTTCACCTTTGCAGTAAAACTGCTTTACAACATTTGTCCATCTCTTGACAAAACAAGAAATCAAGATTTCGGGTAAATTTTAGGAGGATTTTATGGTTCACCAAAGGCAGCAAAATTCTTTACAACTTCAGAGAAATTCCTTATATCGTCGTGACTTATTCAGTTAACTTGTTGCCAGTTCTTATGAAAATAACACAGCAGTCAGGAAAAACAGCCTTGATCATATCACTTAAAGGGAGACTGGTAGTCCAACAAAGCACAGATGGCGCGCGTTTTGATTGTCAGCCAGTTTACTATCCCGCAATGATAACATATGAGGCCATCTCTCAAACGAAAAGCCCGAAAGACAGGAGATTGCTGAGGACTTACCAATATTGAGACTGTTGTGCTGTGCGGCCCGAGAGTCGAGGTCGATGGGTGGGAGGTCTGTGAGCGAAAAGTTGGGGCTTTGAGGTAGGTGGAGATCCTCGGGAGGCGGCGTACTGGAAACGGAACTGTTTGTCTGAGAGCTGAGACCAGAAATGTCAGTCCTAAGTCTTAGTATTGTTCACATTCGGACAGTAATGTCGTGATGTGTAGTTCTTACTCGGTGTTGAGCTTTCTGGAGGCCTTCTGTAGAGCACTGAGTATTCTGTGGTCACCTGCGTTGGACCTCCTCACCTGGCTCATGTCTTCGGCCCTCTCTAAGACTGAGAGAGCTGAAACTGAACCTGCGAGAGACGACAGGGGATCTTCGAGCGGGGTTGGGGGCCGGGACTTCAGCATTGCTTCTATACTTATAGCTCCTACAGCGCCATGTGCAGGCTCAGGAGAGGACGGCGTAAGGGAGGAGGCTTGAGTTGGTGGGATGGAGCTTGTGTGGTAGATGGGTTGAGGGGGTTGCACTCGGCTAATTTTACCTTGATGGTCAAGTATGGAAATGGGAAAGGGAGGAGTTTTCATCTCCAGTGGCATTTCATTCTCTGGAGATGGGAGATAAGGAGCTGGAATATCAGGAATGAAGGAGGGGCGTGGGGTGAAGAAGGACATTGCGACATCCGAATCAGGTGAGGATAAAGAGTTTGTCGAAATCAATTGCGTCTCTGGTTTTACGTCGTCAAACTCAGGAGGTGTCGGGATGAGCGCAGCGAGTACAGGACTGTCCATTGTGGCTGTGTCCAATACGGGATTGGATGGAACCTTGTCCAGATTAGTTTTTGCAGGCCATTTAAAAGCCAGACAATCTTGCATCTTATTAGAGTTAAGAACGTGAGAGGGAGCCGGTTCTGACACCAAATCCCTGGTGGTCACCAGCTGAGGCTTCTTGTCTTTCGCACCGTCTTTCTTCAACTTTTGATACAGTGAATTCTCATCCAACGGTTCCTTTCTTCCCTTGGTCAGTTTTTCTTTGCTGATCTGAAGCCTCACGTCGTTCTTGTCCATCGAGGTTTTCTTGATGAGAGGTTTCTTGCTTTCCTTCTTCTCATCCTTAAAGACCACCCTGGGGGCCATGATGGTCCTTCCCTCCAGGGTCTGGTTGATGGAGGTTAGCAGGGAAGGGCGGGCCCCTGCTGGGAGGTAGTGCCTGGGGCTGGTGGGAGGAGGGACTGTCTTGGGTTTGTCTGGAACGGTGGGTTTTTTTCCGGGTTCCCTCAACAGGACGTCAGCCTCTTGGAATTTAGCCCTCAGGGCCTTTAAGTCCATCATCTGCTGGTGAAAAGATAACTGCAAAATATCAACCTCACTTGCAAGAGCTGAAAGCATTGTACTCTTTACGTTGTTTTGATAACAAAGGGGTGCGCCCCTTGTTCGGCTGACAACGCTTATCTCCAGGTGACTTGTAAACTGTCATGTTTGCATATGAAATGGTCTTTACGCTTTATCGGAGAAGTCAACCCAAAAAATGTTCTTTAAAGGAAGAAGTTCTCTGCAGCCCTACTAGTCTAAACGCGGCATTCTGATTAATATTGTGTTTGGAATATGAGTTAAGCTGGTTTTGTCCATCTCAGGGGGTAGCCATTTTGCCACGTGCTGCCGACTGAAAATGACATGCCAGTTGCTTAGGTAACGGCCAATCATGACTCCGCTTCAGAAAACAGGTGATCTGTGATTGGTTGTCACATGAGCTGTGACTAACTATGAGGTCATTTTCAGTTGACAAAAAGTGGCAAAATGGCCGCACCCCGAGATGGCTAAAAACGCGTGGATTTTGCTGCTTAACTCATATTCCACAAAACTAATCAGAATGCCGTGTTTAGATGAGTAAAAGCGCACAGAACATATTAGTGTGAAGAAATTTTCGGGATTGCCTTCCGCTTCAAGGCAGCCTTGCCCAATTTTTCAACAGGGAAGGCGTACCCCTTTTCTGACGAACAAAAAGAGAAAAATAAAGAACCAGCTTGTCAATGCAGCGCTCCAGCTAAAGTTATGTCGTGTTAGGAGCACATTTAGGAATATCCCTTTTCAGCACAGAAATGACTGCTGCTAGGATTTTTAAATGTTAAAATTCTTGAGCAACGCACCCCCTTCAGCATCCCGACAGAGACAACGCATCCCTGCTAATTAAGTTAGGTGACAAAATAATGCAAATTCGCCACCACAAGCTAGGTGTGGATAGATATAATTCATTTGAAGTTGCACATTTGAAATATTCTTTCAATTTTTAAGCCACGCACCCCCTTTATCATTCAGACTGATTTGGCACACCTTCTCTACTTCCCCAAAATGTAATGTGACAACATAATTCAAATTTGCCACTCAAAGTTCGGCGCCGATTGCTATCATTGATTTGAAGTTGCACGTTTTTAACCTACGCACCCCCTTTAACATCCAGATGGAGGTGGCACATCCCCTGTCCCTTGCGCGCACATTAAAAATAACCATGTGACAAAGAAAACAAGTCAAGTCAGACATTCAACAGCGTTTTTGATTTTATAACTGCGCACCCTAGGGGGTACACGCACCACCGTTTGGAAATCTCTCTTTTAGAGCATAAAAATTAGAGTGTATAGCAGCCTATATCAAAATATTTGATCCACACACCCTCTTAAACATCCAGACCGTGGTGGCGTACAGCCTCTCTCTTGCACACACCCTCGAAAAATATGATCAAAACATATTTAGTACAAGCTTGAGGAAAGCCTCATTTGAGGCTCGGTCACAGCAACAATATGACAAAGTATCCTGTACATTCGCTTGTTGTCCATGTCAGATCTCCATGAGTACAGGTTGTGAAATAACGCACCTGAGCCATCGTATTTTGAGGTCCTTCCGAAGTACGCACGACCAGTCAGTCAGTTTAACCTCTCATGTTAATTGTTGCCCCAACATATCGACCATTAAAAGTGAAAACCACTGTAGGAAAACTTCTTCTCACACAACTTTCATGCACACAAAAGTTCCCGTGGAGGAATGAAGGCAAGTACGAGCACACACACAAAAACAGTCCTATCCCGTCCAACGGGTCTGCTGAAGGACAAATTCTCGAAAGAGTTTGGATGTTTGTTTTTTTTTTTCATCCAAGAGGAATGTCACTCGGCCGGTTTGTCACCGTCACAAAACCTCGCTACTGGTGCGCATGTTTTTTATTTTATTATTACGATTATTTTTTAAACAAATAAATGAAAGAAAGGATGAATGTTTGGAGTATTTATAACCCTTTTTAAAATGATTGGGTTTCAGATTTTTTTTTTTTCATAAAAAGAAGTAGACCAAAAAATAATGAGGGGGAAAAAAACTTACCGAAGAGGTTCGGCAACATTCCAGGCTCGTAACGCAGAAGACAAGTTACTTAAATGATACCATACATAGAGTACATTACATACCTTCCCCACAAAGCCATTTTTAGGATTCATTTGTTAATATTTTTTTAACTTTCGGAGGAAATTCGCTAGCTTCATTTGATGGCTTGAGTGACTTATTTTACATTTCTCAACAAAAATATACGAATCAATAATAAATCAAAACCATTTGAATCAATCAAAATGAAACCACTATATTTGGCTATTGTTTCCATAAAATTAAAATGAAAAAATAAAATCTGTGCCTTTTTCGCGCTTGTCCTCATTAAGTATTTCATTAATAACCATGTGCACAACTTTTTGATCTTTTGACACTCTATTTACATGTGCTAAAAATTATTTTAAGAGTACTTCAAGCACAAATGACAGCCAACAGCAAACGTAATTGAGATGTGTTTATTTGGAACAGTAATACATGGTTGATATATGGAAATTAAGCGCAAATACAAAGCTTAAAAAAAAGAAAAAAAAGGAGAGAGAAAAGAAAAATGATTGAAAACCCGGACTGCAGAATGTCACTTATTTGTAAAGATAAAAATAATGTCAATTTACATTAAGAAACTGTTAGCTGAGGTAAAATCTAGCAATGTTCCCGTTCCCTTTTCTTTGCTTCATCTCTAGAACAGCATCATCATCATCATCATCGTCATCAGGGTCCCGAACAAGTGACGTGAAGAAGACTGTGGCCATGAAACAGGGAGTCGCTGGATGAAGGCAGTCACATGGGCAAGTAGAACACAATGCAACCTCGAAAGATGGACGCCGGCTAATCTAGGATTGGTTTTGATGTTTCCTCACGTTAAATCATGGAAGTAAACATCAAAACCAATCACACACAAACAGTGATGAACGGGTCCCTTGCACAGGGTTTTTCGATGGCGAGGTATCAAAGACACATTTAATGGCTTACGCTATAAAGCTTGACAATTTTTGCGTCGTCCATCTGTCTAGGATAGCCGCTTCCGTTTGGGGGCTGATTTGACTTTGTTCTCCAATTTCTATGGTGTGTAATCCAAGTGCGGATTGGCCGCTTTGAAAGAAGATAGCCGACTTCCTCTTCAGTTTTAGGTTTTTGAGTCCTTGACTTTTTCATGTGTCCTATTATGATTGACATGTCCAGCTAATCTTGCATCATTCATTGCAAGGAACACACAGATGAACAACCATTTGCGTGCACACTCACACCTGGGTACAATTTCGAGTGTTCAATTAACCTATCGTGCATGTTTTTGGAAAGTGGGAGGAAAATGGAGTACCCGGAGAAAACCCACGCGCGCACGTGGAGAACATTCATAGGACCTCATCATACAATTTAATGGCCATATTATATGTGTCTGTTATTTATCAAAATGGTATGTATTTCAACAACTTTATTGATTTAATTTAGATTCTTTTTGGCTTCCATAGGCGGTGAGATGAGCAAGACGGAGCTGTAAATAGAAAAGGGTGGCCAAGCATTGGACTACACCCTGGGAAACGCATGTGGCTATTGCTTGGGTTCAAACATTTGCATAACTGCAAGCCTCCCTATTTGATGGCACAGAGATGTGACACGGTGGAGACGGTGAGTCATGTTTATTTACAAAATGGCAAACCCCATCATCCAGATGCCTTTAAAGCCACTCGACAGAGCTCCATACAGAGCTGAACCCCACATTGCGGCTCAATTTTGAATTATAAAAAAAAAAAGAAAGAAAGAAAAATTCATGTTATATTTCTCTTCAATTGGCTCTTTTCTTCATTGTTTAATCTCCTGTCATTAGTATTGTACAAAAAGCTATAGAGAATGAACTCTGTGGTCCTTCCACATTGTTCTGGCCCTTTGAAATCAGTCTGCCGGGAGGGTTGGGCCAACTGTATTGATGTGTGTGTGTGTGTGTGTGTGTGTGTGTGTGTGTGTGTGTGTGTGTGTGTGTGTGTGTGTGTGTGTGTGGGTGTGTGTGG
>CAAKHF010013188.1:0-19380 GCA_901007745.1 Hippocampus kuda
ACACGAAACACGCACTCAGCTCAGCCGCCCTGTCCTTTGTGTGTGTTAGTCGATAACAAAGACAACGGTCACTAAAAGAGGGTGGCTGTGGGGGTGGGGGGGTTGCTGCTAAAAGGGTTGACCACAATTGGACGTCCGCCACTTCCACAGGATACACAAAAGTAAGCAAGCAAGGCAAGGCAGCTTTATAGTGCATTTCATCGACAAGGTAACTCAATGTGCTTCACACACTTAGATATATATTGTTGAAATCTATTTACAAACAAAAGACATTTCAAAAAACAAAGTAAATTAAATTAAAAAGCTTAGCCCATTTGTGTGCAGCGTGACATCGAAATGCAACTTCACCATGTTTGCTTTGAACTTTGGACTCCACGAATTGAGGCGTGTCTGCAGGCCCCGGAGCCCAACATTCCATTTCTATTTCTTTCATGTATTCAAGACCTACTTTGGAGAAATGTATCAACCAATTTTTAGTCATCCAAGAAAAAAAAAATCAATGTAAAACAAAATCCAAGCAAACCCAAAATATCAGAGTCTTACTACAATGTGAAACCAGCAGAACAAAGTGAACTTTAGCATCACAGAATTGTCTACATTAATTCTTTGAGTGCATGTGTCTTTTTTTTTTCTGGCCCCTTGAGCACAAATGTTTTGCCAGCCCCGTTTTAATAAAATTTGATCCATAAAAGGGAACTGAAATGGCATTTAATGGTGAAATTAGCAATATGATACTCCAGAATATGCGATATGGCGTCAAGGTGACTTCATGGATTAGTTCCATCAATCCAGTTGAGACTTGATGTTGGTCACTGAGTGGCAAAAGAGAGGAAGGAAAAGAAGGCAGCAGCTTCGACCAGTCACAAGCATGTGGATAGAGAGGAGACCGCTCACAGCCAGAATGCTCAGGAAGTGCGTGAGGGCTTATGTGGCCCCCAAGGAGTGCTGATGACAAATTGTGGGCACCCTCCCATTAAAGTTGCCCATCCCTCATTTGTTTGTGCCCCCCTGTGATGTCCGGGCTTCATACGTGATGACTTAATCTGAGCTACAGACAAAAGTTTGAGTAGCAACACCTTTGCTCATTCTGTGTGAATTCGCCCCAACAAAGCGTGCGAGGCCACAAAATGATCTGGTCTTGGATGTGTTAAACGTCTTCATGTGACGCACCCGCTGATTCACCTTCTGCAGAAGAAGAAATCCGTATAAGTCATGACGTTTTTGCGCCCCTTGCTGTAGTCAGCCATTGTACTGCTCGACTTCTTGGGTGACGGCCGGAGCGCGGCGCCGAAGAATGACGGCTGGAGACAGAGAAGCACACCAGGCTGAACTTTTTGTGCGTCGTGGCCAGTCCACGCCAGTGAGGCGTTGCCATGGTTCCTTCACAAAGCTCTCGTTGTCTGGGCTCTTTGTTAGCGCTTGGCTAGCTGTACAATGCTAATGTGGCCACATTCATGTGACTCACAAATTATACACGTGCGCGTGTGTGTGTGTGTAGCCAGGCATGGGGACTTCATTCCTACCAATTCGCAAACAAAATGGTGAAACATGTTCAGGTTCAACACAAGATTTCCCCATTGAAGAAAATGGAAATAGGAACGGGTTCAACACCCACACTTTTGCTGGTAGCACCCACGCTTTTCCCCAATGGTTTTGTACCCATGGCGAAAGTACACCACTTTTTCCAGGAAACACATTCAGTAAGACTTCACAATATCCCTCTTCCTACTGCAAACATGAAGGATTAGAATAGTCCAGAAAGTAGGTTATGAATGAATTATCTCAACATGAAACCAAATTGGGATATTTTGAACGTTTTTTTTTTTTTTTTAAACTAAACAACCTTGTTTTATCCAAAACAACTCAAAAACCGGGTTGTTTTTGTGGGTTAAAGAAATTTTTTTTACCCAATTTTTTTTAAACTCTGTTTTTGCATAATTCTCGGAACCCTTTCTTCGATAATTCTGTGGCGTAATTTAGGGGAGACCATTTAAAGCCAACGAAAGAAGCACGAATGCTTGACTAGTGAATGAAGTGAGCCATTAGTGAATTTTTTGTGATGCATTACCACCGAAAATTAGGGTCAAACTCCAAATTGTTGACCATTGAGGAGTAACAATGTCCAGTAGTTAGCTCAGTTCATGGTTCAGCCAAATGCTGAAAGATAATTAGGAGGTGCGGGCATCCCCACATCACTTACAGGGTCACGCGGGTCACGTCATCTTTTTTCCCATCCGGCGTGTCCGACAAGCATGACTCTTGACGGCCGGTGAAATGTGCGATGCGTATCGGCCGCCATTCGCGTTGTGGGTCGTCTCTCTTGCCGGTGACATCATTGCAGAGTGAGAACAATGAACAGACGCCATCTTCCACTCGCTACGCGTTGCGCTGTGATGTTCGCCGAGGGCTGGAATGCAAGCCAGATCATCAAGTCAGATGCTTTCCAGATTCTCCCTTTAACTGGTTTTAGAATCAAAGCACATGCTCATTATCATGTCGCATAAAGTTTAATGTTCTTCATTTCCCCCCGTGGGATTAATGGAATAAATCTCAATAGACAGAGCTTGAGTTGATGCTCCCAGGACATTGGTTAACCCTTGAGTGGCGTTTCAGGCCATTTTGGCAGTGTTGACTACGCTGCTAGTGATAAACTAGTGATTCTGATTCAACTGGTGGGTTGGGGGCCTTTTTTGGTGGGTCACGGACATGTAGCATTAATTTGCAGGGGTTCTTCATGTCACAAGGGCACAGACATTTCATTGTCACACACCTCAATGTTAGGAATACATTTTGGATTTGCATCTGTCATCTTCATCATCACTTTCTCACTAAGGGGAAGAAGCTTCAACATGAAACCATTAAAGACAGACATCTATTTTTTGAAATGTCCAAAGTAAGACAAACTTCCCGAATAATTGCTAAAATCTTGCTCGTGTGGATTGGGATAAAAAAACAATGAAATCCTTCGCTTGTCGGTCCCCCGCAGGCAACGACCTGTTCCTGGTCGCCATTCACGAGCTGGGCCACGCGTTGGGCTTGGAGCACTCCAACAACCCGCTGGCCATCATGGCTCCTTTCTACCAGTGGATGGAGACGGAAAACTTCCAGCTGCCCGACGACGACCGCAGAGGCATTCAGCAGATCTACGGTGAGGAAGACGCTCGGAATTGCGCTCGCTACTCCTTCTCCTCGGTCGAGACAAACGTGCTTGTTCTTTGTTTGTCGTTGTTTACCGAACCGTTTTGGGCTGAGGGCAACTGGCGTCAACAGTCTGATTGTCTATTGTGCAGGTACACAAGACAACAAGCCCACTCAGGCCTTGCCAACCGTGACGGCGCGCCGCCCGGACCCCCGGCCGCCGCACAATCCCCCTCCCCGTCAACCGGACCGGCCCAGGACCACCGACAGACCGGACCACTACGGACCCGACATCTGCGAAGGCAACTTTGATACGGTGGCCATGCTGCGTGGAGAGATGTTTGTCTTTAAGGTAAAATTCAACTCGCAGGTCCTTGCGCTCATGCCTGGCAACTTGCACAATCGAAAGCAACACAATTAGACATCTGGAAAGGAAACTCAAATGGCCTGAGATCCCTTTTTCTTTCTTTTTTTTTTTCACTGCACACATTTTTATGTGACATTTGAACCAAAGAAACAGTGCGTCGCCCGGGACTCGAACCCCGGTCACAAGAATGGCAATGATGTATGTTATTACACCAAAGGCGCCTATAATGTATAATTTCTATTTATTGTAGATACAAAATAAATACAATGCATATTGCTAAAATATATGTTAGAGATTAAAGACATTTAAGATGAGAAAAATAAAAATGCATATCATCTTAAAACACGTAACATTCAAATGAATCAAATAAATGCCAAATGCAAACAAAACAAAACAAAACAATAATCCCAAAACGAATACAGGAAACCATCCACGAAATTCCGAACAGCGCTTGTGTTCGAATCACCTCAAAGCTCTCGTCCTGCCTTGCACATTTAAATGAATCCAAATGGCAAGTGAGCCTGTTTCCTATCATGTCGCCGGATATCGTGAAACGACAGGGCGGCTGTCTTTTACGAGAAGCCGCGCCAATAAAGTGCCGAGGTGCGGTCAGGTGTTTGGCCTTAAAGGGCCTCTGCGTCCACACCAACGTGAAGAAGTTCGCTTTTCGCCAACAAAACGGTCCACTTTCGTCTCAGCCAGCTGGCATTTTGGCAGCTGTTTTCCATTGCATGCTTCGCAGTTCGACCCATCCTGGCCAGGTGTGTTCACATTTACGCATTGCGCAAACACTAAACCACCCTTGTCAACACATTTTCCCAAATTTTGCCCATATTCTGTGAAAAGCATTAAAAAGCAAAATCGATGAAAAATACGGCAACATAAAACTCGAGCAGGGCCATGACTGATGAACCGCAGGACAACCTGCTGTTGCTTTTATTTATACTGAGCAACCTGGACAAAGAGGTGTCACATCCGCAGACGTCGCAGCGTGTTCCAGTTGCTTTGTGTCTTGTCTCTGTTGATGACAGCGAGAGCCATTGTGTTCCACAGCTCTCTATCTGCAGCCCGTCCGGCCTCCAAGCGTATTTGCGAGTGTGTGTGTGACGCTCACCATGCATCCTTTGTGTTCGCCATAATGAACCCGCGTAGGACCTTTTTGCCCCTTAAATACACTCAGGAGCACAAACTCTTCTTTGTTACTGTCAACTGGTCACTCGCAGAACCTTCTATTTTTTGAATACCGTTCGTTCTCCAAAATTGCCAGTGAATGCACATGCAACGTTTTTTTTTTTGTGTGCACATGAACGTCAATCGTGCAATAAAGCAAATAATAACATCAAGTATATTCGAGAACCTTCTGTCCAACATTTGAAGCGTGTTGGCACACACCAGCCCCTGCACATGTTCGCCCTAAAAGAGTAAAAACAAAGCCAATTTATAGCCAATAAAGGCTTCATGTTTCGTGATCTAAAAAAAATAATGCTACCATGTCCTTGTGAAACAAGATGAATCGGCACGAGCGCTCCGTTAACAAGGCAAAGCCGGCCGACTTGATGCGCTGAAGCAGCAAACTGCGGCGCGTCATTCACATGCCTGTCACATAATTACAGTTGAAGAAATTGTTGGAAGTGCCCCCCCCCCCCATGCATCCGTTTATTCTCACTGGCGAGTCGATCATCAACGAAAACATCAACGATCCGCTCGCTGCGCCGCGGTTGATTCCCGCCTCATCCTGACAAGAAAATGGCGGGCGGATAGCGCAAACCTTGTCTGACCTCCTTGCCCGCCCTCGAAGGACGAATCTTAGAACGCTTGCCAAGACAAAGTCCCTTTGAGCATCTGGCCGTTACTTTATCCCTGGACGGTCACGGCGACTGACTCACCGGCTTATAAATGGCCGTGCACGGTGTAAATCTGTCTACCAGACCGAGGTTCAATCCCTCTTCCTCTGCTGCTTTTATTAGCCTTCCTGGAACGCTCCTTGTTCAAAAATGAAAGCGGGGATGATAGTTTTGTGCTGTAAGACGAATAATCATCGAATGGTCTTGTGTCTACCAGGGCCGTTGGTTCTGGAGGGTGCGCAGGAACAGGGTGCTGGACAACTACCCCATGCCCATCGGACACTTTTGGCGAGGTCTACCCGGAGACATCGACGCCGCATACGAAAGACACGACGGCCGGTTCGTCTTTTTCAAAGGTGCGTTTGAAACGTGCTCAGACCGTCTCATGAGATCAAATGCAAGAATTAGATCATGCGCAGTTTTGAGTGATGCTTAACAAATGGAGCCAACCTGACAGGCAAAGAATCGTCAACTGGCCCTTTTCCAACCCGCTTTTGCTCGTGCTAGTTCCAGGTCTGCGCCCAGGTTAGCACCACTTCTTTCTTTGTCCACCACCGAAATTGACTCAAACTGTAGCTCTGTTGCTTAAGATGGCTCAAATTATTTGCTTGGCCAGACCTTGGCACCAACTCTACCAAATTTCTTTCTTGTTCTTGCAGAAATCTCAGATTTATACATCACAATCAAATCTGTGATTTTGAATTCCTTAAAGCTAAAGTAGGGAGTAGGAAAAGGCACTTCTTTCAATGATGCGACACAACAATGTATTGCACATGATTTTTGCGGACCCCAATCTGTGGCTCCCAGACCCCACTTTTAGAACCACCGCTCTATCCCATGATACGGCACACGTCGATCAGCGAGGTTGGTGTTGAAAAGTGCTCACCATGTGTCCAGAGACAAAATACCGTACAAGGTATTTTATGTACATACAGGTACATTGTCACGTTTTCAATGTGTAACAGACTGTGGATCTTGAAGGCGAAAGGACCACGCCTCCCCTCCACATGTCATGCATTCGCTGTAAATCTCGCTGAGCGCGGCGCGTTATTTCTACGGCGAGTCCCCGAGAGCAGCTTGTATTTTTACAGCACTGCAGCCCAAACCTGGACTGTAGATAATGAGGAGGAGGAGGAGCAAGAGGAGCAGGGTGATGTCATAGTAAAGCCTCCCAGGGTGACACTCGGAAGCACATCAAAGCGGCCAGACCTTGAGAAGGAGTGAAAAAAAAAGTGCAGATCTGAAGTATCTTCTCCAGTGGGTGGATATTTGGACAGTCTGGCTGCCAGGCCATAGGTAGAGTCTCTTGTTGTGTTCGAAAACTAGAAAAATAATTTTATCATAACATGGATTATTTGGAGTGGGTGGGAGTCAAGTTGTCCAGCGTGAAGAAATCAAACCGTTTGCTCGGTGGACGTGACAGAGTCATGAAGTCTCAAGATCTTACCTCCACGACCATGACATCATCTTCTTGTTCTGTCCAGATGCTGAGTGTAAAGCTTTGACTTGAAAGCTCGAGGCTGGTTTGAAGGGAGAAGGAGTGAGGGGTGAGAATTGAAGCCAAATGGGGGGGTGGCCGTGCCAAGAGGAATGGTGGAATCCCCCGTTTTAAGAAACAATAAACCAGTGTGGACTGACGTCAGGCGCACTAATTGCTATGTGGCCTTGCCAATCGTGTCCTTTACACGTGGATTGTCGGATAATTTGTAATTCTTGTCAAGTAGAGGAAGGTGCAAGTTACGAATGTGAAAGTCATGAGTACGTCTCGGCTCATAACCGTCCCATTTCAAGCAAGTCTGAATTGATGGTTCCAGAAAGTCAAGCGAGTCACCTTGCTGCACGTCCACAAAAATTTCAAACAAGTCCGGTCGAGTCACGTCATGACTTGGGCTGAGCAAGTCAGAAGCCAAGTTGTCCAATCTTGATCAGTCACAACGTTTACGTCTTATTTCTGTACGTTAGCCACTTGGCACTCGCTATCTGCTTGCACGTTAGCGTTGCATCTTTTTAATGGTCGCAACAAGTGTCTTGATTGTCTCTCATTTTGTCTTTGCAATTGAACGTATCAAAAACATGAAACGTGGTGTCTCTCTGGACAATTCCGATTTTCAACTATTCCGCGGGCAAGCCTTGTCCAGTCATGAAGTTCAAGTCGAGCTTTGTGAATACAAGTCGAGTCGAGTCTATGATATGTTTCAGCCGAGCAAGTGCCAAGTGCTAATATCGGCTACTCTGCTCTGAGTCGAGTCAAGTCACGTGACTGCAGCCTCCCACCTCGATTGCAAACGGTCAATGCACCTTCTCTTGTCGTTCCTCCAGAAAACCGATTCTGGCTCTTCCGGGAGGCCAACCTGGAGCAAGGCTACCCGCTGGAGCTGGGCCACTACGGCCATGACATCCCCTACGACCGCATCGACGCGGCCATCTGGTGGGAGCCCTCGGGATACACCTACCTCTTTCAGGGAGATTGGTAATGCAACCCAGCCCTCAAATTCACCTACATGCTGCTCCACATGCGTTCCTAGAACTGCAAGAAGTCAAGAATCTTTGGTACAAAAACAGAACTGCTGAAGCCGATAAGATCGCGCTGCTATCGACATTATTTAGTCCTTTTATGGCTATGGAGTGCCGTTTCAAAACAACACTCAAGCCGACTTGGTCTTGCTCAGGTCTGTAGCGTCAGACCTCGCTTCGATTCATGGCCATTGCAGAGTATACTTTTTTATTTTTTTATTTTTACCGCTTAAAATCATGCTGTTCATGTTAACGCTGTTATGGATTTGTTTTTTTTTGGTACAGTATCCACCAGGTATGTGGATAAGGGCTTTTATTTTAAATTTGATTTGGCTGCAGGTATTGGCGTTTCAACGAACAGTCGCGCTCTGCCGACAGAGGCTACCCGAAGCCCATCAGCGTGTGGGGGTCTTCCGTGCCCTCCACTCCCAAGGGGGCCTTCCTAAGTGACGATGGAGGTGAGTGCAGATGACGAAAGACGAGCAGAGTGCTTCCTGAGCCCAAGTGAGATTGATGTGATTGAAAGACGGCTCGGGGGGAGGGCGGGAGGAAATGCACCAGACCTGAAACAAAGAAGGAGGGAGTGGTCGCTCAATTCTCAGAAAGGAATGGGAATGTTTAGCTCATGTTCGAAACAACATGCAAAGCACGATACAGTAAAAGTTTTGTGAAGCTTGTCCAAAGTTAATCGGAACATGGCAATGCTGCGGTCTTATCCTGTGGCTTTTTGTCTCGGCCAGCGTACACCTACTTCTACAAGGGCTCCAAATACTGGAAGTTTGACAATCACCGCATGAAGAGCGAGCCGGGCTACCCAAAGTCCATCCTGCGCGACTTCATGGGCTGCAATGTGGACCTGGACCCCCCGGACACGGACGGCGACGATAAATACCCGAAGGTCAACCAGCCGCCGTTTAATCCGGACGCCGGGCGCGACGACGACGACAAAGTTGACAACAAGGACGACGAGGACCAAGGCGGCGACCGGACGGACGGTGATAAAGACGCCGACGAGGACGAGCGCGAAACCCGCGAGGAGGACACCAACGAAGTGGATGTGGTTCTGAAGGTGGACGACAGCCAGGAGCGGACCATGAACATCCTGATGGTGAGCATCCCCCTGGTTCTGGTGCTGTGCATCCTGGGCCTGATCTACGCCATCATCAACACGCTTCAGAGCAAGGGGGCACCGAGGCTTCTGGTGCACTGCAAGCGCTCGCTGCAAGACTGGGTTTGAACTGGCAACTCTTAGATGGGGGACGCTGAGCCCTGGACAGACGCTCGGCGTAACCTCCCGCAATTCATTGAAACAGGCGGTCACAGATCCATGCGCTTGCTGTGCTGACTAGGGATGGACATGACGATCGATTGATGGATCGTGATGGATGACTTGTTGATTGATCGCGATTCATGTGTCAAACTCGGTTTTCTGGGCAACATCGTCATTCTGGTTTCCTTCAGAGGGCCTTTAAGACTGAAAAACGTCGACTATACTGACTTAATACCAATGAATATTCAAAGCCCCATTTAGCAAGAAACTTGAAGTGGAGACTTTTTTTTTTTTTTTTTTTACTTTAGCAGGCCACATAGGTGACTGAGTGTGACATCTTCATTCTATTCACGAATCGATCCATCAAGGAAAACTAGTTCAGTGCCCGTCCTCCGCCCTCCCCCGCCCCCAACGGTGCATCGACTGTAGTCTATTTATACGAGACAAGTTTGCACATTGTTTGTGTTCATTGGGTTTGATGTTGTTTTTCGTTATTAATGACCGAGTGATTTTGAAACCAGGACGCCCCGCCCTTCTTCTTACCTCACACCACGGTACACTCAGTTTACATTCAGAGGCAGCCTGACAACCCCTTTGCTTAAAAAAAAAAAAAAAAAAAAAAGCATCCCCTGAAGCCATATGCATTTTAAAAAGTCTCAAGAAGCCATGCCTGAAAAGACACCGGCAGTTGCCGTTTTGTTTCAAAGTGCGCGTGTGAGCAGAGCAACGCATGGATGTTACCAGCCCCCAAAATCGGACACCCCATGTTTCCTAACACACTTCAAATCTGGCATTTTGATTCTCGAATATTTTTCATTTGCGGGTCATTTTCAGAGTTTCTTCAAAGACGAACCGCCATTGAAATTTTGTCCGATTGCGAGCACATTTGGACCATAGACACCAAACACGTGGACAGTGTTGACGATTGACTCATTTTAGTTTTGGTCATCGCGCCGGGGTGGCACTTGGCATCAAAGCTTGATGACTCGGCCCCAACAATTGGCTTTGTAGAAAACGGACGCATGAATGGAGCACCACCTGCTCTTTTTTGTAATTCCAGCCCCTTAAGCCATTTTCACATTTGGTCGACATGTCTACCATGGATTGACCCTCAAGATAGCCTCAAGAGGCCATCCCTGAAAAAACCAAGACAGTTTGTCAGTGTGGTTTGAAACTGCCACTCGATTTTGAGAAGCTCCTTCAAAGACAAACTCCTCAATGAGATTTTGTTCCATTGTTCATGAACTTGAACTTTGCGTACTCGACCGGTACACGAAGGCTGCACTTCTAATTTATGTGGAATTGCAGTCTTGTGTACAAGTGCTTGACCTGATTGGCTGTTTGGCCAAAATAAGAAGCGGGTTGACATAAACCATCTGCTCATTTCCCGCTCTCCCACCTTCCACGTCCTTTTATTGCCTTCTTTGGTAGATGTTGAAAAGTGCTTGTCAACACTCTAAAAAGGAAGCGCTGGCCTGAAATTTATGCGTCTCGTTCTTAGGCAGACCAGAGAATTGGAAAGTCACCCAGGAAGACCACCCGTCGCTTCCACTGGAGTGGGGGGGGGGGGGTCAAAGTGCGTCTCGGCGGGTTTACAACGGGACGAAATAAGTGCAACCCGGCCGTTAATGTTGCGTTCGGCCTCTAATGGATTTTTTACAGCGGGCACTTTTTTGTCAAGGTGGCGCAGCTGTGGGAGGTGGTCCAACCGGATCTCATGTGAACGGCAGCTAATCCGCTTCGTGAAAAAAAAAAACAGCTGGTGTGCTCACACGCCACCAGACCCCCGCTGACCCGAAACCTTGAACCCCGAGAACCCTAAACACGCTTTCATGTGGTGAGAACAAAGACAAAAATGACTTCTTTTGTCTTTCCCTCAGACCATATTTACCCCCTCGTCATAATGTCGAATTGGGGGTCCTGGAATTCTTTAAACCATCAGCCCCCGAAACCAGTTTCATTTCCAACATCAAATTTGGTCAGCATGTCTAACCTGAGCAGACCCACAAGAAAATCTCAACAAAGACAGGAAGTCTGACATTTTGGTTTGAAACACGTGTGACCAGAGCATCGCTTGAAAATTTGATCATGCCATTTGCGGAAACCATTCAGATTTGAAGTGGTCATTTTTTTTTTGGTTATTTATATTTTAAGTTTTGATGCCTTTAAAGCTGGATGCATTGAGTTGTCGGACCCAACCCAATTTCCTCTGATTTGGAATCCATAGAAAGTAATTGACTGAAAATGGAATCGGTTCGTTTCCCAATTTTTATGTCACATTTTAATCTTCCAAAAACGTGTCAAAGTAACTTAAAACTTGATTGATGACTGATTTCGGGTTCCATGGTTGTTTTATACCTTTGCTGTCCCTTATAAAACAAACAAAAACAAAAAGCAAAAGAAACTTGTGGAATCACTTTTTTTTTTTTTAAATCTTTGCAGAATTTTTCAGAATCACGTTAGTCTTGTTAGCACTTGCGGTTCCCACGCTATCAGCGTAGTTAGCTTTAGCGCTTGTCACAAGTGGTCATTCATTTACCACTACAGGTACGAACAGCACAGAAGAATGAATCTTTTATCAGAGCGGCTTAGCTTAGCCGCTCAGGTTTCACATGCACGGAGAGAAAATATTTCCTGCCTTTTAAGACAAGGAAAGAATGAGGGGAAGGGGGGGTGGGCGACAAGCAAGCGCTGTATGTAGATCTGAGGCAAGGCTCTCTAGTGGGAGAGGAGAACAACCTGGCTGCGTGCCACGTGACCCAAATTCCCCATGTAGCCAAGCAGCGGCTGGTTGTGGACGAAACCTGAGCTTTAAGTGGGAACGCTTTGTGTTTACTAACTTTCAAGGCTTCAGTATGAACGCTGACAGACGACCCACCCTACCCACCAAGGCTCTTGGCTTCTCAAGCTAATGTCCCCCGGATCTCCTTGGGTCCACGAGCCACACCTTTCAAGTTCATCCCTTCACTTGGGGATCATGACAGTCAGGCCAGTTACGCCTCCCCACCTTTTCTGCCAGCCCATGAAAAGCTCTGACATGCTTGTGACCCATTATCACATACATCAGAGATCCCGGCGGTGGGAACGCTAACTGGACACGGTGCTGCGTTGACGGAAAGCAGTCACTGGCGGTTGCCAGGAAACGGTGTCATCTGTGCGTCTCGGATGCCGGAGTGGGGGGGGGAGGGCCGGTGGCAGCTAAGCAGGGCTAAAAGCAGACCTCCAGCACGTCTCTTCTTTCCTGCTTTTCACCTCCAGACGTGATCAGTCGACGCCAGATAATCAGGGTGACTCGGCAAAGTCCCGGTGAGGTGACCTTGATCTACTTGTCTTGTAGGGACTACTGAAATCCACGTGATTGAAATGCTTGTTCAGCATATCTTGCGCTGTCGTTGCTATCCCAGGCTTCTTACTAATAGGCTCTAAATTGAGTAACATTTCCACCTCGTCGTACTGTTTGAATTGGCAGAGTTGATCCTGTACAGTGAGACCCTGCCAAACGGAACCCAACAGTTCCGCTTGCTGGAAACGTGGCTCTTTCACAGAGACGTCCTTCAAATTTCTCCAGCAGCAAAATGAGATATGGCCGCAACCGTGTGTGCTTTGCTTCCTGTGTTGTAAAGGGCCTTTATCTGGAACTTGAGTCCACGTCATTTGCCGTTAGCAGGCTTGTTGAGGTGACTGTCAATGCCTGAGAACCAGATTGACCCTGAGCCGCTATAAACCCAACATCAAAAGCCCTTCTTGGTTCAGTCCTGAAGCCTTTTGGGATGTCCTGATAGTTCCGTTGATCTGACTGTGTTGAACGCAGCTCTCCTCCCAGCAAAATAGAGGACGCTGGGCATTTTGATGTATCTTTTTATTGTTGTTGTTGTTGTTGGTTTTTTTTTTTTTTTTTTGACACGCTATCCTAGCCAGCCGCTCAGGGGGTCCTTGATGGTTGTCAGCATCTCACCCTCTTGGGACCGCGAGGACCCAATTCAGTCGTTTGTGTCATATTCGATTTTTTTTTTTTTTGTGTGTGTGTGTTAATAACATTCCAATTAGTTGACTGATTGTTTTGAAGATTTTGTACAATTAGTGTTGTGTGTGTAGTTGAGTGTTTTAACAAAGCCATGCTGGACATGTTCATGATAATAAAAATTTTAGAAAACACTCTTCATGAGTTGTGCCTGTGAGAATTTTGTGGTTTTTGTGCATATATGACTGCGAGAAGGTTTTGTTGAATGAATTTTATTTCATCAAGGGGCGGATAGATACATTTGTTACAAGTCTGTACATCTATTAAAAAATATCTTGCTTTTTTTGTTTTGTGCAACCCCTTGATGAAATAAAAATGCATCAGTTCAATAGCATTTTTTCTGTGGGGTTTTTTTCTCTCTAAATTTCATAGACTTCACTAGCTTTGAGCACACAATTGTACACAATTGAGTACAGCAATTATGGTGCATTTCACGACATTTAAATACAGGTTTTAGAATATTTTGGGAAAATTTTATACAATTTAGTATCCATCCATCCATCCATTTTTTTGATCCACTTCTCCTCACAAGGGTCGCGGGGGGTTCTGGAGGCTATCCCAGCTGTCAACGGGCAGCCTGAAACCTGCGACACTCCTGTGGGTAAAGCGGTTCAGATCATGGATTTTAATTTCTTTGTTTCTTTTTGAACAATTCACCATCTACTTAGTCAATTTTAGTGCCATTCATTACGTTTAAGGAAACTTTGGTACATTTTAGTTCACTTTTTATGAGTTTGTCGCATTACTCCATGTTTGCTCATTTTCAGACAAAATTTACCATCGGGCAGTTTCGGCAGACATTGTAGCACATTTTCTTTTTTTTACAATTTAATAAATAGCGCATTTTAGTACACATTTTAGAATGATCAAGTACATTTGTAGTGAAAATTAGTCTCAGAGTGACTTTGCTTGTCCAATTCCTTATTTTTAAGTGAGCATATTTGAATACATTTCTGTACAATTTCATGCAGTTACTTACAAAGCAAATCTTCTGGCTTAGTGGAGGTATTTTGAGTCATTGGTAGGATGTCAACTTGACTGCACTGTAGTGCAGTAGTGAGCGGGTTCATAAATGACCCGACTCGCCACGACCTGCAGACTGGCAGGTCCAGTTAAACTGCAGACACCGAATTAAGACATTTTAAACATGAGTCTTTTTTTTTTTTTTTTTTTTGCTCAGTCTCAGTGGGTGCGTTCGATTTCGTCTATGACATTAAGGGGCTCACAACGGCCCCCCCGTCCCCCTCCCCGGGCCGGCTTCCTGCGCTGAGGTCACGCTCCATAGGGCCTGACTTCCTGTCTCACACGGGACACCAGGGCCTTGTGTGCCACCGAGAGGAAGCCGAATCAGCACTTAAAGCCTGGAAGACACAAAGCAGGCAATGGCCGGACCGATTTGGAAAGGAAGTACATTGTTCACAGTGGCGGAATGTTTTCTCTCTCTTTCTCGTGATCTGAAACAGTGTTTCCCGACCTGTATGTCAAAATCAAATAAAATCCTAAACACCAACCATAAATGCCAACACCTCCTCCCAAAAAAAAAATCAAGAAAAAATCTGAAATAAACATCCATGTAAAATACAAAACGTGACATTTTAACGTATGCATTTGAAAGAATTAAGTGTGGCATTTAATACGTGTTAAGTACATTTTAGTGTACTTTAGTAAATAAACTTTTGGTTCCTTTTTACATGTATTTGGGATGTTATGTTAAACTTAAATAAAAACAGAGTTCAATGATTTGCAAATCATGTTCAAGTTTGAGTTCAAGTTCAAGTCAACTTTCTTGTCAAATGTGCTCCATGTGCAACATACAGCACAGATGAAATATCTTTCCATACCAGCCATACCAGATGGTTCATTTCCTCTTTGACCTGGAGGACACGATGTCCACAATTTCCCAAAACAATTTGAAATGCGGACTCGTCAGACCACAGAACCCTTTTCCACTTCCAATCAGTCCATCTCAGATGAGCTCGGGCCCAGAGAAGCTGGGTGTTGTTGAGAAATGGCTTTTGCTTTGGATATGAGAGTTCGAAACGCCAAACTCTATTGACTGACATCGGTTTTCTCTTCATTGTTTTAAAGTTGATCAGTTTGAACATGAAATATCTTGTCTTTGTAATCTATTCTCAACCCAAGACAACTCATCTGTGTGTGTGGCCTGTGATTGACTGACAACCAATCCAGAGTGTACCTTACATTTTGTCCAAAGTCAAGTGTGACATCACCGTCATTCACAATAAAATAACAATAAACTTTCTATTCTCAACAGAGTGACAGTAAAAACTTCAAACTGGAAGTTAATCATTAACACACAAGCACACTGAAAGTCAAACAAGTGAATCAATAGTACATCCTGTCCACACACACACACACACACACACACACACACACACACACACACACTTAGACTCACACGCACGCGCCCGCGTACGTGCACAGCAGGACACACCACACGCAAGCTGTTCCAGGATGCTCCCGTTTGGACTAGGAGCTATTTTTCCGAAAGGAAATGATCACATTAAAAGTAACTTCTGCCAGGGTCAAAGAATGGCTGTCATAAAAGCTTTCATTCCATCTACAGGCAATAATTTAAGTAACATTGTAACTACTTAAATAAAATCACGTTTGAAGTCGCAGGAAATCTCTACTTAAATTCATTTTAACTCTCTTCCCATTCATAAAATATTCATTGTATTTTTTTCCCCTTTTTGCTTTTTACATTAAATGTCAGTTGCTGACACAAACAGACAAAGAAACAACAGAGCTACTACATTTAAGCCTTAAACTCCTGTAAATTCGATAGTATTTAACAGCTGGGTTTAAACGGATAATAAAAATGAATTAAAAGCAGCAGCAACAACACTGCCAAAAGCAACAACAAAAAAACAACAGCAATTTCAACAAGAACTAAAACATATACAGTACCACAACAAAAATTACAAATAAAAAAACAGTTAAAAATAGAAAAGCTAGAAACAAAAAAAACTACAAGAAAGCTAAACAAATGAAAAAACTAACAATTAAAAAATAATATAAATCTTAATAACTACAAGATGAAGTACAAAATGAATAAAACGACCAGCAGAGCTGCTTTTTATGATTGACATCAAATTCATCCAATACGACACCAAAAGCTACCTTGGAGTGAGCCGATGATGGTACAAAAAGGCGGGACTTAATGCCAAAACAACTTTTTCTATCCATCCATCCATCCATCCATCCATCAGTCATTTCCGAAAAACAAAACATGAAAACTTTTATACGCAATATTACGAAATATATTTTGTCTTTATTTTTCACATTGTTTAGCTCCTTGAAGAACTGTTCATTTCTTGGAGAGTTTATGTTTTGTCCATCTTTGTTTCATTCGAAATGTTGTGACCCCTCTTCCTGTCTTTTCTTCTAATTTTAGACGACAGCATGTGCAGGTGAGACAGTGTGACGTTCAGATGAGGCGTTTGCAAAGCAAAGTCTGGCTTTCATTAAGACTTGTCGTTGGTCCACCTGCGTCTCGTAAAAAAACAAAAACAAAAAACAATTCGAATAATACGACACATTCCACCTGTGCTCGTAGCGCCTCTCACTGCAACCCGTCATCAACACCACCACAACAACAACAGCCAATGGCCAGACAGCTCGTAAAACTGCGGAACACAATAAAGGTAATGAGGAAAACATAACGCGGCACATGTACTGAATTTGTATATTTGTGTGTGTGTGTGTGTGTGTGTGTGTGTGTGTGTGTGTTTGTTTGTAAGTCCATCACATAAGAAAAATAATTAAAGTACTCAGCGTTTAACTTAAATGATAAAACATGTATTTGGACATAATACAGGCGGACATACTAGACAGTCATCCAACGTGCCGCCTTCAATCCATCCATCCATCCATTTTCGAGGTCTTGTGAGCGGGAATGGTCGTTTGTCTTTGTGTGCCCTGCGATTGGGTGGCAACCGGCTCAGGGTGTCCCCCACCTATTAGCCGAAGACAGCTGGGAGAGGCTCCAGCACACCTGCCACCCTCGTGAGATTAGAAATGGATGGGTGGATCTTTTTTCTTCATCTGAAAAAAATAGTGAAGTTTTCAATTTCATTTAAAAATCTGTTCAATGTGGTCTCCTCGATTTCACTTACATTTTAAAATCTATTAAGTGTTTTAAAATGTTTTCATTGTCGACTTCACTTTTTTAAAAAATATATTCATTTTATTGTCGGTTTTAACTATTAACTTTTAACTTTTAAAATGAATCTGGTTTGTTCTATTTTATTTTAGTCCAATTTTGTCCCATCGTCAAGCTGTCATCTGGTGATTCCCGAGGTCGCTGGGGTCATTTTGGGGCCTTCATGTTTTGGGTCAGAGACACGTCGCTTGTTGTGACATGGAATGTCTTTGTCTCAGATGTTGGCCGGTGGGTTGTCTTCATTGGCCTGTGGAATGCAGACAGATAGACACGCACGTGCGCACGCACACGCCCAGGAGGAGATTTGCAGGCTATTATTTATCGGACACTTTGTCTGCTCTTTGTCTATTCGTGGCGCGCAGCTGTGATGATGAACATGAACCCTTCTGGCTGGATGATGCATTCACCGAACGATGCCTTCCCAGACGATGGGAAATGTCAGACCCGCATTTTTGAGAAGAATCTTTTCTTTGAGAGCAATTGACGTTATTTAAGCCTTCGCAATTTATGGTAACGTTTACCGTGCGTGCCTTTAGGAGGTCCCTAGGTGTGAGCGTGGATGATTGTTCGTCTCTGTGTGTCCTGCGATTGGCTGGCAACCGGTTCAGGGTGTCCCCTGCCTACGACCCGATCACAGCTGGGATAGGCTCCAGCACGCCCCGCGACCCTGGTGAGGATAAAGCCGATCAGAAAAAGGATGGATGGAATGATTGATTTAAGCTGTACAACTTTGGGAAGATGATCGGTCTATTTTCCCCTTCCGCTTGCCATCTACCACGACACAATTAGTGAATGTATGATTTACTGTGTTCAGTCATTGCATTATTTTTGACACATACACACACGCACACTCAGACAATGCGGTGGGAAGGAGATGATATCACTCCAAGCAATCCCACCCTTTCAGTTTCCTCAGTTCCTGCCACTTTGCGCCACCTCGCCGGCCCGTTTTGGCGCTTGCGTCCTCACCTTGGCTTTAAAAGCCCAGACCGCACCAGAGGAAACGCACACCCTGTTTGGCAAAAATCCGAACGTGGATGTGTGAAAGCCAAGCGTGCGTGCGTTCATGTGTGTGCTCACTGTTTCTCCGGCGTGGTTGTCAAGAAGGGTGACGAGTGTGACGCTGCGTTTCCAGTCAAATCACATTTTCTTTGTCGTTGTCTCTCCTCAAATCACCTGAACCTCCCTGGGGTCCTTGCCCTCCTTCATCACCATCCATCGGCGTGTCGCCCTTTGACCTTGAAGCCGTCGATGAGGTGAAGGGTTCAATGTTGTCCAATAACGCCGAGACGACGGTGTTTTTCTTTCATTGAGCAAATCTTGTAGAGTTGAGTACGTTTTGATTTTTTTATGACAATTCAGTACACTTGAGTGAATTCTAATCTATTTTACTACATTTTTAACACGATGAAAGACCTGAATTAAAGTATACAACTGTACTTTTCTACACGTTATCCAGTAACTATTAAACTGGAAATTGAACTTCGGAAAGTGTCCGAAAGCTGTCTCAGGGATGGAAAAAAAAAAAAAATCACACAGCAAAACAAAAACGTGTAGAAGCAACTAGCATTGAGAGTCCTGCTAATGGCTAACACCGCGCATTAGCCACAGCTAATTCGTGCTCTTCGAGACGAGTTCAAATAGAACGTGGCAAATGGTGCGCTCTAGGCTGACGGTATATTGGAAATCCACCATTTGAGATTCAAGCTACAAATCGTATTTAAAAAAAAAAATAGGAAGTTGAGATTTAGTTCGAAACACATGAACTACCTGTTATGGTCGAATGAATTCTAAAAATTCCTCCGAAATGTGAAACCTATTTTGTGGCTGCGACTTTATACGCCTAACAGAAACACACACACACACACACACACACACACACATGCACACTCACACACACGAGCTGAGTCGATACTGAAGTTGAATGAAACCGTGATCTCACTTGACTCTCTTTTCTCACTTACCTCTTGGGAATTCCATCAATCAACTTAAAGAGGCACACACACACACACACACACGTATGCATGCAAACACACAAAC